>JANBXA010000328.1:2442500-2615000 GCA_030556225.1 Cricetiscus sungorus | reverse complement strand
TCTTTTTACTGAGCTTTTGACTTCAGAAACTCAACAATGTAAAATCTGCATCTCAGAGTCTATTGCGAAGTACCCATTCCCCTTTCAAGAGAAACACAAAGCACTCTGATCACTCCCTAAGGGGCAATTTCATTATGCTTCTCGGAAGTTTATTAAAGATAGCGAGAGCTCGGTAAGGGCACGTCATGCATGTTTGAGTTTTCTATTTATAGTATAGGAAATCTCTGTCTTTGCTCTTGTGGCACACTTGGTCTGATATTGAAAACTAAGCATCCCTGGTGAGCTGGAACCCTAAGCACCTGGTGATTGTTGATTGACAGCTCAAACATGTGACCTGCCCCCTCTGCTTTGGTTTTCTTGGATTTTGATTTGTGACTTGCATTTGCCACTCTTGGGACTCTTTGCGGCATTCCAACTCTGGCCGTCTTTCCTGGATTATAGAAGACAGTCATGAGGGACAAGGCTGCCTGCCTTCTCTGTCACATCGTCCTTGTGTCATCTGCACAGGAGCAGAGTCCGCCATTGCCTCCTGCTCACCTATAGAGGAGGGCTGGGAATTGGATTTTATAGATTAGCTTAGCTAAAATTTCCACAAAGGGTTCATCTCTGGCGCTCGTGTTCTGTAAGTTTTACCTGTGGAATGTATCTCCCGTGAAGTAATTTTTAACAACAAGCACTTCTCCTAATGCCTCATGTGTCCATCGGTGTTTAGGAAGCGTGGCCTTGGCACTGGCTCTGGCTTCCTTTCTGTTGTGATCAACTCCATGACCAAAAGCAACTTGGGGAAGAAAGGGTTCATGCGGCTCACACTTGCAGGTCCTACTCCCTCATAGAGGAGCTCAGGGTAGGAATTCAAGACAGGTACTACAGGGAAGGCCGGGAAGGGATGCGGCTTGCTGTGCTCTGCTGTTTTGTTAGTGTTTTTGCTTTTTCGTTTGTTTTTGTTTTGATGTTTTTGTTTTTTCTTATTCTGTTGGAGTTGTGTGGCCTCAGGACCTCAACACATTCTGGACAAGTGCTCCAACACTAGTGTGCCTCCCTTGGTTTCAGAAAACGCCTAGCATTACTCAGAAACTAGATCTTGGTGAACTCTGATCACTCAACCCTCCCGTTTTTATGTATTTTTCTTTTCATGTTCCTGGTTTTGCTGAGGTCAGAACAGCTGCGTAGACAAAGACAATTGTTCATCTTTGCAGGGCTGAAGAACTTCTCAACACTCACTCACACACACACACACACACACACTCACACACACACACACACACACACACACACACACACACACACACACTCACACACACTCACACACACACTCACACACACACACTCACACACTCACACACACTCACACACTCACACACACTCACACACACACTCACACACACACTCACACACACACACACACACTCACACACACACACACACTCACACACTCACACACACACTCACACACACACACACACTCACACACACTCACACACACTCACACACACACTCACACACACACTCACACACACACACTCACACACTCACACACACTCACACACTCACACACACTCACACACACACACACTCACACACACTCACACACACTCACACACACACACTCACACACACTCTCACAACACACCTACACACACTCACACACACACTCACACACCTACTCATGCATGCATGTGCACACACATGCACGCGTGCACACACACACACACACTCACACACACACACTCACACTCACACACCTACTCATGCATGCATGTGCACACACATGCACGCGTGCACACACACATACACACACTCACACACACACACACACACACTCACACACCTACTCATGCATGCATGTGCACACACATGCACGCGTGCACACACATATACACACACTCACACACACACACACACTCACACTCACACACCTACTCATGCATGCATGTGCACACACACACACACACTCACACACACACACACACACACTCACACACCTACTCATGCATGCATGTGCACACACATGCACGCGTGCACACACACATACACACACTCACACACATACACTCTCACACACACTCAAGTATGCCTTACACACACATGCAAGCATGTACACACATGTACACACACACTCTCACCACACATACACACACTCATATATGCTTGCACACACATGTACACACACACACACACACACACACGTTCACACTCCTGCACACATAAGCAGTCACTTAGAGAACACTTACACTTACCAAGTGTTTAGTGTTCCTTGCCATGAACAGCTTGCTTTCAGCAGACTCTGAAACAGGTCAGAACAGAGCTGTATTTTAGTGTTCTCAAGAACACATCATACCATAGTTTAGCTTATTTCATGCTGTTACGTTAAACCCAGACTCTTAATGTAGTAAAGACAAGAGAAATTTCACAAAGACTCTCCTTTGCGAGAAGGAACACACATTGGCAATGACAGAGGACCTGAATGGGTCTCCTTAGTCAATCCTCCCCAACAGAAATTTATGTTCAAAGTGGAATCTGCTGTGTGAATTACATTCTAGTAACACTGATAGCTAGAACCTAGCGTCTCTGTTCGGTCTGAGGCAGATGGTGAATTGAACAGCAAGTCCATAGATGTGAAGAGTCTTCTAGAGCATTCTATATTTAAATTACTTGATCGTGTGTATATCACTCCTTCATTTTACTTGTTTCAAGAGCCATGGAACATAGAAAATCATTACCATACTGGGCTTCCCATAAACTTTTAAAAGCACAGACCCATCCTCAGGTCCCAAGTCCTAGAGTGGTTACCCCGTAGTTTGTATATGCAGAATTGATACACAGTATCCCATGCATCAGCTACCAGTTATGGGATAGAGGGAATAGAGGGTTGCTTGTCAGCCATGTAAGGGATGGTGCCGTACTGCCTTACCTTTTTTCCTTTAATGTTTACTTGATGACCGCCTTAACTTCCCGGTTGAACTCAGTCTCTCCCCTTGCCTTAATGTCTAATCCATGCCAATCACACATTTATTGTGTTCCCTGTACCCCAAGGTTGAGGCTGTATTGTGCTGGCTGCTACTGCCTTTGCTCACGCGCCAGTTTTCATGACTTTGCATCTGAACCCTCTCAATGTAGAGAACAGATTTCTGAATGTCTGTGTAGTTCATCCCTTCACTCTCCAGCATAAAATAACAGCTAGTCCACCGTTCTTGGATATCCTTCTTCTCAGCTATAGGACACACTCCTTTGCTTTGCTTTGCTTCTCCTGCCAGTCCTGAGATGGTGATTCCACAGGGGCTGGTGCTCCTGCCCCTCTTGTTCCTTCAGTGGTCCTTAGCATCATGGCTGGCCTCACCACTTATGTTACTTGCTTTTTATGAATAGATGACAGAAGCATCTGTCCTCCACTTGTCCTTCTCCTTCTGTGTTTCACTGCCCGGCCTCCCCACGCTGTTCTGTGACAAGTGCCTAGGGAATTTTGCTTGTGTTGCTCTGTAGATGGCTGCACTTGATCTTTTGTTGGAACTGGCCTCTCCCTCGTGCCTTTGAACACCACATTTAGTCCCTTTGTATGTTCCTCTACTCTTACATCGAAGCCCCTTTCCTCCTTAAAATTCAGTTGATGTGTCCATCAGGATCCATGTCTCTTTCATTGGACAAAAGTGTATTTACTCAACCGTAGAATGTGACCGTGTTGTTGGAAATGAAACGTATGGTCAGTTTTGTTCAAGATAACTTTTTTTTCTATTGATCTCTTTAAGTTAAATTTCATGCAAGTGCCCGGATGACATCTTGGAAAGTCTGTTTATATATGATATATTCATGAACATGTGTGTTTTTTGTCAAAAGTTTTTTTTTCTCCAAAGCTGCTTTTTCTCTTCGAACTTACATTACAAACTCTCAAGATGAAGATGAGTTTTCCCTCTGCCTTAAATCTGTCCTTCATTAAGGAAAGACCACATAGACGTTCTTAAGGAAATTATATTCAGTGCTTCTGTCAGTTCTTGATACTTTCTATTTCATATTTGTTTCCCCATAACTCTTTACCCTTCAGTGGTCTCTCATTAACTGTCATGTTAATGCTAGTTCAAGATGCCACCGTTAATCTAGTCTCTTGGGTACCTAAAACCTCTTAAAATACATAAGTTCCCATAATCCCCCAAATCTCCCATTTTGTATGGTAACTTTTTTCTTTTCATCTTGGGTGCCTACCACAAGCTTCCAGGTGCATTTACTTTACTCAAGAAATGTTTTATCTTATAAATGTTTGTTGGAGAAGAACTGACTCAGAAATTGCCACATTACATCTGCATCTAAGTTATCTTGAGAACGGAGAGATTATTATTCTCTGTTGTGTTCCCACCATCCTTTCTGCATCCTAGTATGTCATTAACTCCTCTTGACATCTACACAGACAATCACACTCCTTATAGTTTTGTTGCATTTTCTCTGTCATGTTTCCATGTGATACAATGTCAGAACAGGCTTCCCAGGTCCCAAGTGGCTGAACTTGACACATTGTACAAATGGCTGTTTTAAAAACTAAAGTGTGGCTGATGGCAAAATTGATACAAGACCATCCAGACCATTCATTATGGAGTCTGCTAGTTAGTAACGTATTTCCTGGCCTGGACTGCTATTGTCAAGTCCATACTTTTAAGATTGAACTCCAGGTCAGAGGAGGGCTGCTGAGGAACAGGAGGACACGCCCTCTGTTTCTCCCACACCCCCACAAGTCCTTAGTTGTTGTTCGCATAAGAGGATCCCTCTCCTACATGTAGAAACTAAGCAGAGCTCCCTTAACTGATGCGAAGATTCATTCCCAGCCAAACACCCTTTGAGAGCTAAGAGATTTCACTCTTTACTGGGATAATGTCAGTTCAAAACCTGCCACAGATGTGTCACTCAATCAAGTTGGAAGGAAACTTAGGAACTTCCTTAATTTTGCCTTATCGTTGGCACACATCTGCCATCTTTGTTTTCCTAAAGATAGAGTAATGAGAATGTGTCATCATTAGGCACCTGCCCATCTTGTCTGTATAATCAAGAATAGTTTGTCTTATTACAAAGATCTGTTTATTTTGTTGCTGTTTGTTTCAGACAGGATCCCACGGTGGAGGTGCTTTGGTTTCTTTTGTTTTACATGAGACCATGGAAGAGGAGAGTTGATGTTTTGCTCCTTGATGTTTTTGAAACACTAGAAACAGTGCTGCAGTTGTCCCTGGTAAATACTTATTAGATGAATGAATGAAAGAGTGAATAATCGCCATTTGAGACCCTGATTATTTAATGTTACATCTCAATTAACTGGCGTTTTGAAAGGTTGGCAAGACATACAATTTTTTTTCTAAATCTTAAGATATACTAATATGATACTAAGATGTTTTTCATTATTACAAATGTGAAATATTCATAAAATTAAATAGGTACCAATAACTAATATGCCACATTTCAAAAAATCAATTAAAAATTGTAAATTCCAGAAGAATTTTAGTAACATCATAGAAAAACTAAAATCCTAACACAGAAACTATTTTCTGTTATAACTTGGAACATCAAGACACAGTGACTTTTTAGTAAATAAGTGGGGTTTTTGTTTAAAAAAACAAAAACAAACAAACAAACAAACAAAAAAACCCTGTACAGGACTCAAGATTTTCACAGTGGTAAGATAACATCAGATGGATGAACAATAAAATATATAAGATTAATGAGACTCAAGATGTTGGATTGATGTACTTAATTTTATGAATCTTTACATCATTATTAAATTAAATCTGATTAAAAATAGAAAATTATTTAACATTTTCTTAGCTATATTTAAAATATTCAACACATTTAAGTCATTGTTACAGTTAAATGTATCAGAACTCACAGGATTTTTTGGAGATACAGACAGATAAAATAATTTGTTCAACTATAATTATGTCTAGATTTTACTCATACATTTTATCACTAGAGCCAAATTTAATCAACATTTTATTTTATAAAACACACATCGTCTTTCTCATTGGAAAAAGGTTTACTTTACTTCATAGAAACACTCAAGTGTCTTTCAAATTGTAAAACCTGAGTATCTCAATGCAAGGTGTTGGCCGGTAAGAATGGGCATGAGTGTTATGTTTCTCCTTCATCAGACATGGTAAAATAAATCTTTGTAAAACTGTAAATAACTCCATTTTACGATGCACCCTCATATATGTCAATAACTCAATTAGAAAGCTTCCCATTTTGTGGAAGAAACATTGAGTTTCAGTGCTTGCCTAGCTACTTTAAATGCTCTCAGGACACACACCCAGGTCTGCCCTTCCTACCATGGAGCTGCTTCCCCAGATTCCCCTTGTTCTCCTTCTCTTTGCATTTGCACGTGGCGTGGCTGCTCCCCGGGAGGATTCCAGCTCGTCCAAACCAACACGTTGATGATTGTTCTGTGTGCTTACACATAGTTGTGGAATACTTTTGTGAGGAAGAGACAAGGGTGTTTCTCTTTTGCTTATGAGTATTATAAAATTTTTCTTAAATGTAACCCCTTGAGAACAGAAGCACCCAGAGCCTTCTTATGTATTTATCTCATTTGACATGGCACATTTCAAGCTGTGGAGTGGTTTGTTCTTCTGGTCTTGAGTTTGTGATCCTCCTGCCTCAGCATCTGCCACCACATCCAACTACATCTGTGCATTCAAAAAGAGAAAGCTGTTACCTAATGCGACGTAGCTGAATAGGATGTCGGAGACAGGAAAAGGCCATTTCCTCCCCTAATAGACTCAGAACAAGCTTTACCTGATCAGTAATCAGCTCCCCAAGTAAACCTCTGCTCAGCACTTAGAGGAAGAGAAGGCTGGAACAGGACTTCCAGTGGGAACTGTAGACAGGGGAATGTCCCTAACCCTCTAATTGATGTGCTAAAACAAACTGGTAACAGGCAGGCTATGTGGCAAAGACTGCCAGTTCATCACCTTCATAGAGGTGGCATGTGAGGAAGGTGAGTGGATCAGGAGTCAATTAACTAAAGTTAAGCTGTGTCCTGGTCACGTAGGTGGACCCGGAGAAAGGAAGAGATTTCTGAGGGCGAGCAAAGGAGGTTTGGGGGAAACAAATGTGCCTAAGGAACAGACAAGAACCCCAAAGAAAGCTCCCCTGTGCATTGCAGGTAGCGTTGCCTACAGAATTGTGTTGGCCTTTACTATTTAATGAGATCATGGGGCAGGAACTTAGATGAGCTCTGTGTGGAGCAGCCAGGCCTAGATAAGGGTATTTGAGAGAGAAAGCCACTTCTTATGTTGGGGAAGACAAAAAAAGCATTGGAAGTGACTTTGGTGGGTCAGAGAGGCCTGGAAGATGCCTCGTTAATTCAGAGAGGAGTCGTTTCTGAGTCCCAGAAGAGCAGAGTGTCAACAGATGGGCCGTTTACAGGACCCAACACTCTATGAAGAAAAGAACTTACTGACTGGTGGGTGAGGAACCAGAAGTCACGTGACCAAACGCATACCACAAGAACAGTTTGTCTCCTCCTCATTAAGCTCTGTCACTGTAATATATCTGGAGATGTTGTGTTAAAATGCTAAGTGATAACAACCCTCAAGATGATTAACAGTAAACAGCCCAAAGAGGATGAATGCCACAAGCCCAGGTTCTTTCTGAAATAAGGTCTCCCTCTTCTGGGAAAGTTTCCTTTCAAGTAGAAAAGAAATAGTTTATGGCTCATGTACTAATCTGTTAGACATCTTTCATTGAACACATGACATACATCTTCCCACACATAAAGCCTACACAAACTATTCTTACTTTTAGAAAATGTACTAACACACCTTGAGTTCAGAGTAACCCTGACATCAAAAAATGATCAGAAAAGAACATAGGCAATGGATGTGTAGATTACACTCACACACACATACACACACACTCACTCACACACACTCACTCACACACACACTCACACATACACACACTCACACACACTCACACACACATCACACACACACTCACACACACACTCACACACACACTCACACATACACACACTCACACACACTCACACACACTCACTCACACACTCACACACACTCACTCACACACACTCACTCACACACACATTCACACACATGCGCGCGCACACACACACTCACACACGCTCACACACACACTCACACACATACTGACACACACACTCACACACACACTCACACACTCGCACACACACTCACCCACACACTCGCACACACTCACACATACTCACACACACACACATACACTCACAGAGAGAGAGAGAGACAGAGAGAGAGAGAGAGAGAGAGAGAGAGAGAGAGAGAGAGAGAGAGAGAGAGAGAGAGAATCTAGATGCAAATAAAACTTTAAGAACTCTGTTAAGAAACCCTGGACAACTACGTGTCTTTCCTGCAGACGCTTCTGCTTTGCTGAATCATGAAGGCTTGCACTGTTCACCGATCCCAGTCAATGTGGACCTGTATTTCACAATCTTTTATATCGGCTACTTGAACAGTAATCAAAATATCTACATGGAAAGGGGAAGACTTCCTGCTGTTTTGGTGACAGGATTTCAAAGTATGAAGGATCTGGAGAAAAACAGTCGGCGTTTAGTACTAAAGACTAAATGTGGTCCAAGGCTTAGAGGAAGTGGGGGAGTTCTTCCTGTGGGTTTCTGTGGGGCAAGAATGTCCCGGAACTGGGAGACTCCAGGCAGAATTGGGGACACTCTTAAGCTGGCCTGTGTGACAGGGGTAGAGTGGACACATTGGACAATAGAGACACACAGTGAAAATAATGAAGACTGTCATCCGCGAAGATGTATTAATGCTATCAGTATGAACTCCCATTTGCAAACACTAAAGTCTAGTACATAGTGTTATTATCTTTTATAAGATTTATTTGCCAGTTTTTAAAATTAGATAGATTTTATATTTAGGGAAAACCTTTGCAAGATTTTTGTATTAAATTTTTGACATTATTTAGTTTTATCATATGGATTTTATTGGTCTTAAGTATTCAGGAGAAGGTTTTGATCCTGGAGCAGAAACAAACCTGTAATATTTTCTAGACAGTGTGTTGTTTAGCTGCATATCACTAATGAAGTTCTTTTGTTAGTTTAATGCTCCTTATGATCGAGTAGACATCATTTGAACCCATTGCCCACTGAGAGCTGTGTTAAACTATCCAGCCGTGGTTGAGGGTTTCCCAGGCATGACTGCTCATGGTGACAGGTAATAGGACTCTTCGCCACAAAGTACCTTTAAAGAGAAATAATGCAGACAGTGTTCTGTGTGTGGCCTAATACTAAAGCTTAATGTGAAATAACACTGGGAATTCACAATACATGGGGACTGCACTAGGTGCTGTAAATATTTAATGAGGTTAATAAATAAGTCAAAGGGGGAAACCAGAAAATATGCTAAATGGGATAAAGGTGAAGAAAACGCAGAGAAACATAAAATGCAGACAAACTTAGTTGGAATGAATGGCTATAAGGGCCTATATTTAACAAGAGGAAAATGTGAAATCAACATCTTCCTCATTGGCCCCTAAGGTAATAATGGTTGGGGAAACTTTTCTAAAGAACAGCAAAGAGCAAAATGTTTTTTCAGATAAATTAGTGAAATAGAGAACAGAAAGAAGGTAAACAAATTTGTGGCTCCAAAATATGGTTGAGGGCAAAAGTCAGAAAAGTTGCCAGACCTTGTCTTTATCAAGAAAAAGAAGGAATATCACATTAGAGAACTTAGAAAGAGCAGGGGCTGCCAGTCGATTTATAGTCACCATAATCAGTGTATGGCGGGAAAGGAACAGTTAAACACCAGCTAACCGGGTGACGTTGAAGCCTTCCCTTGTCAATATAAGATGCTTAGTTGTTATCTCTTAGAAGCCTGTTCTTTTCTGAGGAGGGGCAGAAAGGGACTGAATCCAGAGGGGAGAGGAGGTGGGGAAGAGCTGGGAGGAGTAGAGGTGCTGGAAAATGTAATCAGGATATACCATCTGAGAAAGGAATATATATGTTATATATAATATTATATATTTAATTAAATGTATGTTTAATTAAAATATGTATATTTTAATTAAAGGAATTTTATTATATATTATATATTTAATTAAATATATGGCTAATTAAAATATGTATATTTTAATTAAATGAGTTTTTTAAAATGATTTTTAAAAAGCAGAACAACTGAAACTATTATAAGATATCATCGTGGTAAAGCTGCCACACAGAATTTTACAATGGGTTTTTGCCCTTGGTCCCAAACACTATAACAGTAACTTTTCCCAAGCAATATTTTATTAGATTTTAATAAAAAGTTTTAAAGAATGCACCTCAATGGACACCATCACCTAGATATAAAACCAAATAACAAAATACAAGAGAATTTTTAAAGGTGTATGTCTTGTTAATGGTTTGCATCTAGAATATGAAGAAGGAAAGCTCTTAAAATTGGATTAAAAAAAACACGAAAATTGGAGTTGCTTCTTCCAAGCAAGCTGATAAGTGGACTAGAAACCCAAGACAAGACAGGGAATAACATTAGTTATTACAAAAATTCAAATTAAGAACGCAAGTAGACATTTAGTGTGTAGTTGGAATTGAGCTCAGATCCTCATACTTTATCAGCAGGAAATTTATTGGCTGAGCCTTATCCCTAACTGAGCCGTCTCCCTAGCCTCCTTACGGAATTTTTTGATGTATTCTTCTAAATATTATGAATGGGGTTCTGTTGTGGCAGATACCTGTTTTCTCAGAGAACCTGAAGAAGTATATGCATCATTGGTGGTGCTTAATTTAATATGCCCGATTTCCTGTTTCTTCAATTTCCAAGTTCTCCCCAAGTTTTATTGAGTCATTTCAGCATAATCAATAGTGACATCATTGTGGTAGAGACAGGAAGGGCACAAGCAAAAGGGAGGAAAATCAGCGAATGAAGTCATTTGAAGCACTAAGAAATAATTATGGCGTTAGGACATTAAGTGTCACTACCTCCAAAAACCTTGAGAGACCTTGGCACTGACCACAAGAAGGAAACACCAAGATTCAACCAGGCTTTATATATATATATATAGTTAGCCCTTTGAATCCTCAACCAACCGCAAGCAGAAATGAATATCCCAAATAAACATTTGCAGACATTTCCTCTTACCAATATTTCCTAATCAATACAATTGCTTATAGTGGACTCATGGTTTAGATACTATGAGTGGTGTAGAGATTGTCTAATAAGTACAGGAGGGCACGGACAGTTTAAATTCAAAGCAGTTGAGTATCCCACCGTGATACAGAGGAAATACAACTGTGTTTTCTTTATGAAGTAAGCATGCGTAATGTTCACTAGGAACATTTCAGTATTTCAGTTTGCAGTAGGGTTGCTTAAGTTTCAATAGCTGGCCATTGATAAATCTATGATCTGGAGAATTCTTCCATTCATAACATTAATTCTCCAGTCCATTATAAAGATGATGTGCCCTCTAAAGTTGTCCTAATACTTGCCAATTCATATGTGGGGAAATTATATAGCATCATAATAAAATAAGATCCCCACAGAAAGTTTGTGGTATATTTCTTAAGTGGAGGCCTCTGTACAGACAATGAAACCATGGTTTCTAGAGATTGGCTTGGGTTTGGTTGTGAGCTTGAACTGTTTGTAAACCTTCCCAAGTGATTCTGGTGTGGAAAAAGCTTGGAGAAGTTGGCAATAATCAAGAAGGGAGGCAGGGATAGTATAATTCCCCTGAAGACTGTGAGCCATGCTGTACGCGTGTTAGACAAGAATGACTTTGACTCCATGGACAAGAGGGAAGGCTACCTGTCAATTCCTGCCTTGGACTTAGAAAGCCATCCGTGGGGAATGGAAAATTCCCCTTTGAGAATTTGGGCTTTGCCCAAAGCCTGAAGAATACAGGAAAGAAACAAGAAAAAAGCCATGGTGAGCAGGAATAGCTCTTTGGGACTATGGAAGGTGTGTGTCAACATCTTCGAACAGCAACAGAGATGCACCCACACAGCGGAGCTGTCGTTCTATTGAAGAGTGTTCCGGGAACTTCTGAAAACTGAGCTTATGAAAAGCTTCTGATTACAAAATTAAAACTTGCTCTGATGGAAACATTCGTGAGACCTCTGTCAGAGCTTTTGGAAGCTTAATTTGGGAAGGCGTAGGCAGAGAGTTTGGTGTCTTGAGTTTTCCAATTTAGTAAATAATAGATATTTCTTTTATTAGAAAAGAAAAATTATTAATCGTCACTTTTTCTTATAGGTTTTAAAATGTACTTTGCTTTCTTATTTAAGTGAAAATAGATTCTTCTCTCATACAATGCACCCCTCCTAGCCCTCCCCATCCACCCTTCCCCTCATCTTCAGAAAAGAGCAGTCATTCAAGATACAACAAATAAACAGGATAAAATAAGATAGCAAGATCCAGTAAGACGGGGCTAAAGCCCCCATATTAAAACTGGACAAAGGAGCCAACTCAACAGGAGGAAAAGAGTTCAAAGAGTCAGAGACACACCCACTCCCACTGTTGGGAGTCTGACAGAAATACCAAGCAAAAACCCGCAACACATTTGCAGAGGATGCAGACCAATGCAGGCCATGCGACTGCTGCTTCCTTCTCTGTTTAGCTGGTTCATTGGCCCCGTTCTCCCGGTGTCCTCCATTCCCTTTGACCCCTGCCGTCTTTTCTCCCCTTCCTCTACAGCGTTTCCCCAGCTCTGAGGAGAGAGACCCACTGGAGAGCTCCGGGGTTACTCTTTATTAAACGCCTCCCAAGTGGGTCCCCTTGGGATTTGGGACCAACCCAATGATATAAGCTGGGAGTCTCTGAACAAATGGAGGTTTCCCTTCACATTTTACTTTAAATGGCCGTAGCAGCATGGTGGACAAAAAGAAATGGCATCATTGCAGGAGGGGGAGTCTGGAGGATCCCTGAGTTCACGAGTTTGCCTGTGTTTGTCCGTAAGTAATGAGCTTGTAATAAAGGTGCATCTGTGCCTGGTGGTGACACACGCCTTTAATCCCAGCACTTGGGAGACAGAAGCAGGGGGATTTCGTGAGGTTAAGGCTGGCTTGCCTGATCTACAGAGCATGTTCTGGAACATGCAGAGAAAACCTGTCTCAAAAACGGCAAAAATGAATAATAGTTATCGTCATCATCATCATCATCATCATCATCATCATCATCATCATCATTATTATTATTATTATTATTATTATTGTGTCCTGTCTCTTCCCTGAAATGAATTTCCCAAACTGCAGTGAACTGCTTCATGGGAAGAAGCTCTGACAGCTTTTCTCACACCAAGTTCTAACACTGAGCATTCAGACAGACAGCCATCACCACGTCCCTGTGAGTACCTGATGGCAGCCCAGGGTAGAGAGTTCTTGTGGAGTTCCGAGGACAGGCTTGGGGATGTGCTGCTTTCCTTCCACACTAACCTTTGTCTGGTCAAAACCCGGTGTCCTCGTCATGCACCCACCAAGTGCCTTTCATATGAGCTGTCTGTGACCTGGGCCTTAGAACCATTACAATTGTTTTAGTATGGAATCATAAGATCACGCCCCTAGGGCCATGGTTTCCACGTGAATCTTTAGATTGATGAATGGAGCCGCTGTGGAGAGGAGGCGAGGAGGAACAAAATCAGAAGTGAAGCCTGCAAGTTTGCTGTGCTTCTTTCACGGTTAGGCCTAGCACATTGCATCGTGGCTGAACGTCTAGGCTGCCCCTCACCTCAAATCATTTGCTGTTATTAACTTCCTACTAGTAATAAGATCCGCAAATTATGGTTGATGTACCTTTCAAATGGCTTTGTTTTTTGTTTGCTTGTTTGTTTTTGTTTTTTGTTGTTTTGTTTTGGTTTGGTTGGTTGCTTTTTGTGGAAATGCAGTTACAGTAAGAATGGTGCTGTTACTTACTTTCCAAAACAGAATTTATTTGTACGTTGGAGTAGCCAACATTTTAATAAATGTTAAGCAGATATACAGTAGATGTGTCAAGGCTTGATATGCTGCCTGTGAAACTTTACTGCAACTAGGCAGAAACACAACCACTAGGCAGCAGGCCTACTTAACCTCTAACAGGGATGTCCTAATATTATAAAACAGACTGTTCTGATTTACCGATTTTTAATAATCTGTCAATCTGATCTCTGTTTTGGGCATCTCCAAATAGCTTGTTAAACCATCTCCAAAGAATACCTAGTCTGTAAGTAAGAAACAAGTTGCGTGAATCCTGCTTTTCTTCACTGTGACAAAATGCCTAAGAATAACAGAAAAGAGGACAGGTTGGATTTTACGTTTGGGGGGCCGGGTATGACTCATAGTTTCAAGGTCTTCCACCCATTGCCTCCTGGCCTTGCTGCTTTGGGCTTGTGGCACCACAGTATATGCTGTTAGCATCAGCAAGAGAGCTGTTCACTGCTTGACATCTGGGAAATGATACAGAGGGATAGTGCTGGGATTTCTTATCCTCAGCAAAAGCCCACTCCCTGTGATCTAGTTTCCTGGCTGCCTCCAAATAGCCCCACAGACTGCTGACCAAACCTTTGGCCTTTGGGAGAGCGTGTTTGCTCCTAATCTCATAACAACGCCACAGCACTGACATCAAGAACACTACAGGTCATTATCATTCACATCATGCTTCTCCTCTGTCATCTGTCACTTCTTCAAGTGGCCCCTGCCATGATCTCAAAATATATCAAATATTTTGATTATGCTTCTTTAAAACAAGAATAGCTGCTCGTGGAATATTCCAAGTTTCAGTAATTATTCCTTCTCAAAGTAAGAATTTTAAATTGTAGTATCAAAAAGTCTTGTAGAAACTCAACTGTGCTGCCATGTCCTGGTGCAGATTACATAGATCCAGTTGTCCTCACAAGACTGTGACCATAGCGATCTCAGACATTTTGCTACTAAAACTGGAAGGCAGAAAGCTAACCTGGTCGTGTGAGGAGGAAAAAGAAGGGATTGGATTAGGATGAGTGTAGGGATAAATTAGCATCCTAATGGCTGCATCAGCATTGAACAAAATCTGCTTGTGTCGATGGTCAGGTCTTCCTTCTTCATCCACTCTTCCTCCACTGCTTCCAACAAGCACACGCTCTTACGCAGTATTCGAAAATGCTCTGTGTGTCCAGTAAAAAGAAAGTGGTAAAACTACCACTGCGTTTCTTTATGTCCCCTCCACTCTTACAAAGGTGGGGCTAATTATAAAGTGACATGACAGGTGGCCTTCCTTGTGAGAGTACCTCTAAGGAAGTACTACCTTCTTTGTTGGCCTGACATTCATGTGTGTGTGTATCCCTGTGCCAACTCTTTAAGTGCAGTCACATTAAATAGCAAGGATGGGGGGCGTCCTTGTGTATTTTCATCTTACTGGTTGATGGATAAAACACTGATTGGCCAGTAGCCCAGTAGGAAGTGTAGGTGGGACTAGCAGAGGGGAGAACTCTAGGGGGTGGATGGAGAGAGGCGCTGCCATGTAGATGCTGGGAAGATAGAACACGGGCCTTCTCTGGTAAGATAAGGCCATATAGAAATACATAATTAGTAGTTATGGGTTAATAATTAAGAGAGAGCTGGCCAGTAAGAAGCCTAAGCTATTGGCCAAACAGTTTATAATTAATGTAGCATCTGTACTGTCCAATCTCCTCCCTGCCTCCCTCCCTCCCTCCCTCCCTCCCTCCCTGCCTCCCTCCCTCCCTCCCTCCTCCCTCCCCCCCTCCCTCCTCCCTCCCTCCCTGCCTCCCTCCTCCCTCCTCCCTCCCTCCCTCCCTCCCTCCCTGCCTCCCTCCCTCTCTCCCTCCCTCCCCTCCCTCCTCCCTCCCTCCCTCCCTCCCTCCCTCCTCCCTCCTCCCTCCCTCCCTCCTCCCTCCCTCCTCCCTCCCTCCTCCCTCCCTCCCTCCCTCTCTCCCTCCCTCCCTCCTCCCTCCCTCTCTCCCTCTCTCTCTCCCTCCCTCCCTCCCTCCCTGCCTCCCTCCCTCCCTCCCTCCCTGCCTCCCTCCCTCCCTCCCTCCCTCCCTCTCTCCCTCCCTCCCTTCTTCCCTCCCTCCCTCCCTGCCTCCCTCCCTCCCTCCCTCCCTCCCTCCCTTCTTCCCTCCCTCCTCCCTGCCTCCCTCCCTCCCTGCCTCCCTCCCTCCCTCCCTCCCTCCCTCCTCCCTCCCTCCCTCCCTCCTCCCTCCTCCCTGCCTCCCTCCCTCCCTGCCTCCCTCCCTCCCTCCCTGCCTCCCTCCCTCTCTCCCTCCCTCTCTCCCTCCCTGCCTCCCTCCCTCCCTCCCTGCCTCCCTCCCTCTCTCCCTCCCTCTCTCCTCCCTGCCTCCCTCCCTCCCTCCCTCCTCCCTCCCTCCCTCCCTCCCTGCCTCCCTCCCTCCCTCCTCCCTCCCTGCCTCCCTCCCTCCCTCCCTGCCTCCCTCCCTCCCTTCCTCCCTCACTCCCTCCTGCCTCCCTCCTCCCTGCCTCCCTCCCTCCCTCCCTCCTCACTCCCTCCCTCCCTCCCTCCCCTCCCTGCCTCCCTCCCTCCCTCCCTCCCTGCCTCCCTCCCTCCCTCCTCCCTGCCTCCCTCCCTCCTCCTTCCTCCCTCCCTCCCTCCCTCCCTCCTCCCTCCCTCCCTCTCTCTCTCTCTCTCTCTCATGTGTGTGTTCTAGTGGTGGCTGACTAAAGCATCGCCATTCACCCATGACTGATCTTACATGAGCACCAGAGTTTCACTTCTGGGACTAGATGATAAAATCTAGAACTGTACCTCTGCATGGGTCAGCCCTGACTGGCATGAATCATCCAACAGGAAGGAAAGCAACTGTTACACCGCATGGGTTCCTCTGGGAAACTTTTCATTGTTTGTATGGTTCCAGGGTGCTACAGTGTTCGTCCTGTGAGGGGGCTGTCTCATCCTTGGGTTAGGCTGCTTCTCCCCGCAGGCAGCAGATGCCTGGCTGACCTTTGATGGAGACTTCAGCTTCCCATCCCCAACCAAAGGGGCCGCGAGGCTGGGGCTCTGTCCTGTGCTTCCTTGCTGGGTTCTCACATTCTGTGGGTGTCTGTTGGTCTTCCTCTCTTTGGGATAGAATTACCTGCTTTTGTGTTATTATTCTGACTCTTCTTAGCTGGTTCATATGGAGACAACCTCTGGCCTGCAGTCTTTCCTGGAAGTTATCTTTACCATTTTTTTTTCTTATTTGATTGATTTGTAGTGTGGAGGAACAAACGTAGAACACTGTGCTTGGGGGCCAAGGTCTGGACCCTGAAATTACATCTCCAGCCTCTGATACTGCAATTTTTTTAAATAATTCATTTTGCCAAATCAGCTAAAATAAAAATATCTCTCACTTGAGAATTTTTTTATATGTGTGTACAAATCTCAGATCTGTGATGTCACCCAAGTTAAAAAAGAATATTAGGAGAGTTCATCAATTGAACAACTTAGCGTCAGCTGTTTTAACCCGATGAATAGTTCCCAGAAGCATTCAAAACACATTGAATACAATTCTCAAAGGGTTAACAGAAATGTTTGTTTAAAAAGAGTTCCCAGGAACCTCATCCTTTGAGAGACTTTTGATGGTGGCACCCAGGGAAAAGAAACATCTGAGCGAAGCAGGTGGGTACATTTTTCACTGGCAAAGCAAGCGCAGGAGCAATGAGCACACCAAGGAAAATGTTACCACAAATTGGGAAGGAAGCTGCCTCCGCCTTAGCTTTGGTTATGCCTGAGGACACGGCAGCTTGGGTGCTCATGGAGAAAGGGTCAAGCACTTGCCCTTGGAAAGCCTTCAATCTGCTTCTGGTGGACAGGTGTTTCTAGATCCATCTGTAAGGTCTTGAGGGCTCAGTGTTTGTTTGCTTTTTTTGTTTGAATTCAGCTCGGAATCACCAAGGACCACTCCATTAAGTCTAATCTAGTGGATCAGCCTAAACTCCCCTGAGTAAATCCAGCCCCCTCTGTTGGAAGGCGAAGCTGTAAATTGAACAGGTACTCTGAAGTCCTCGGAGTGTCCGAGCAGCCAGAAGGGACAGGGTCCAGACCGCAGGATGAGGCAGCAGGAAATACAGAGTTGAAGGTGAATGCTGGCGCGGAATCAATTTTATGAACTGCTTTCCGGTTCAGGGGTGCTAATCTTGCAGCTCAGCGTGAGATCATGACCCAGGCAAGTCTTGTGACAGGAGAACAGCAGTGTGGCGTCTCTTTCCTCTGCCCACATTGGCGGTCAGAGTAGACCCTCAGCGCGGGTGCTGAGCATAGCTCACACATCTGGAGGCCTAGCAGGAGGGATTCCCCAGTGTGTGCGCTGGACAAAACACAGCTCCTTGTAATGGTTTCAGTGTGTGAATCATTTCCCACCTCTGCTGTTTTATAACATTCACACACACACACACACAAGGATTTCTCAGACTCGCGGCATGCACAGTTTGAAATTTGGGCTTTCCAATTTATGATTGGTTTTGCCTAGCATAGTCCTGTTCCCGGAATATAACTTAACAAGCCACGTATGACCTATTTATATAACTACTTCCAACTAAAGTAGGTAATGAGATACTATCTCCATGTATCATGTGCACAAAAGCTAAGACATAAAAATATTTGTGTTTATTATAGTCATAGACTTAATATTAACAAACGATTTTTACTGATCTTATAATCATAGACTTAATATTAACAAACGATTTTTACTGATCAAGGAGTGTTCGTTTTCAGGGAAACGTTTTAAAATGGTGTCACTTGTTCACATGCCTTAATATTCAGAGTGACAAAATGCGTAAAACATTGAAAAGTAAAAACTATGCTAAATGAACCAGAATTGAGCAGTTGCTCATTTATTCATGTATTTAGTGTATACATGTTTAATTTTTAGGCATTGACTTAAAAAGCAGTACATTCTCGTAGTCTACTCTGTTCTATTGAGCTCACGTTCCTGAAGAAAGAAAGTGAATCTCTGTGAGAATTTCTGCCTTTATTGGTCATCTCTTTTTAAGGTTATAAAATTTTAGACCTCTTTACAAACCATTTTGTTTCTTCAATATCTAAAATCTAGTGTGATTTAAACACTGTTAGAAAATCCAGGCGTGGTGGTCCATGCCTGTAATTCCCGCACTTGGGAAGCTGGTAATGGAAGATGGATAGCCTATGGCTAGCCTGGGTTACATACAGAGTTCCAGTATAGCCTCAGCTATTCTTGTCTCAAAGCAAAGACAGGAACAATTTATTAAGTCTCTCATGTAGGCATAATTTCATTTTCAGTAATTAAAAGCAATGTGGAAGAATGGGGTCTGAGTTAATTTTTTTTTATTTCTATAAAGCTAACCCATTACCAAGGCAACTTACAGAGGAAAGGGTTTATTGGGGTTGTGTAGGGCTGTGTATACAATGTCAAGCATTAGTCCATGGCCATCTCACGGGGAGCATGGCAGCACACGGGGAGCATGGCACTGGAGCGGTAGCTGGGTACTTAACATGAGGTCAGCAAGTTGGAGATAGACAGAGTGAACTGGAACTGCATGGGCTTTTGGACCACAAAGCCCACCCCCTGTGACACACTTCCTCTAACAAGGCCACACCTCCTAATCCTTTCCAAATAGTTCTACCAGTTGACAACCCAGCATTTAAATATAGGAGCTCGGGGGCCTGTCCTCTCCTTTCATGATCCTCGTTCTAGTTCCATCACACACACACACACACACACACACACACACACACACACACACACGCATGCACACAAACACACATAAGCACACGCACACGCACACAGACACACACACAGACACACACGCATACACACACACATAAACACACACGCATACACACACACAGACTCACACACAGACACACACACATAAACACACATGCATACACACACACAGACACACACACATACACACACACAGACACACACACAGACATACACACGCACGCGCGTGCGCCGCGCGCACACACACACACACACAGACATACACCCACATGCATACACACACAGACACACACACACACACACACGCACACACACACATGCACACACACACATACACACACACATACACACAGAGAGACACGCACACACACACACACACACACACACACAGGGACACACGCACACACAGACATAAACGCACACACGAGAGAGAGGGGGCTATAGCTCACATATATTCAATTGCATATATGTAGTATTGAATCTAAATTCTGCATGAGGGAAAAAACATGTTATTTGTCTAAGTTCCATTTATTGTGCTATTGTGCTTAACTTTATCATTTCCAGACCCATCCATTTTCCAAAATGTCTTGAATTTCCACTGAGAGAAAAGAGTACCGTTTTTTGCCAGGGGCTGACTAAAGTCCCACTCTGTATATGCTGACATATTATGGAGACATGTTAGGAGCAGTTTTTCTGCCAGCCTTGTCCCAGAGCCGAGTCAGCCCAAAATAACATGCAGAGAGACTGTATTAATTATAAAACTGTTGGCCTATTACTAGTGTTTCTTATTGGCTAGCTCTGTCTTAAATATTAATCCATTTATATCAATCCAAGTATTTCCACGTGGTCTTATCTCACCAGAGAGAGGGTCCAGACATCTTCTCTCAAGTCCCTACATCTCCCAGAATCCTCCCTGTCTCCTAGTCCCGCCTGTCTTCCCTTCCTATTTGTCAACAGGGCTTTATTCATTAACCAATAAGAGAAACATGTTTACAAAATGGCATCTCCCATCAGAGAAGCTCTGGGTGGGAGCTGAACCCTGGCCATTGTGAGTAGCAGAGCAACAAACATGGATGCTTAAGTACCTGTGGGCTGTGTTGACTCAGTTGGTTTGTGTGTGTATACAAGGATATGATAGCTGGGGCTTGCACAAGTTCTGCTTTCAGGGTTTGGAAACCCCCATGCCGATGTCCACGGTGGCTGACCCAGTGAGTACTCTCATGGGCTGTGTGTGTGGGCTCGTTCCCCACATCCTGACCGTCCTCATTCTGGATGCCGCTGGATGGAATCACAGCGCAGTTCTAAATTGCATTTTCCTGATGGCTGGGGTGTCACACACTTTCTCAAAGATTTTATCTTCCATTTGTGTTTCTTCTTTGAAACTGTTTATTCACTCACTCAGGTTACTGATCAGGTGATGTCTTCTGAGCTTTAATTTCTGTAGTTCTTTTTCTGTTCTAGATATGAATACCCTCTCAAATGTGTCCCAGCCAGCAAAGGGTTTGCCATTATTTTGTAGGCTGTCTGTGTCTGGTGATATCCCCACCGTCCCTGATCTGTGGAACCCTGTCAACCTCGTGCAAGCCTACTTGTCAATACTTGATATTGTTTCCTGTCTCTTTGAGGACTTTCTCAGAAACACCTTACCTGTGCCTGTACCCTACAGTGTTTCTCTTCTCTGCTTGGGCCAGCAGTGAGGTTTCAGGTCTTGTTTTAAAAGACTGTTTTCTATTCTGAACGGATTTTGCGTAAGGTGAAAAGGTATGAATCCAGCTTTTTTCTTCTGTCAGTGGATCACCAATTCTCTTGGCTGTAGCTATGTAACTATTTCTGGCTTCGTTAGTCTGCCTGTTTTTAACCCCATTTCTGTGATTTTTCTCTTATCGTGGCCCTACATTATTGTTTGAGATCAGGCGTTTTCATACCCTCATAGTAAATCTTTCTGTGTATGGTTCCATATGCAGCTCTGTGTGTCTCCATATGAATTTTTTAAATTGTTTTCATAGTCCTGTAGGAAATATCGTTGGAATTCTGAGGGTGTTTGCATTGTATCTGTAGATAGTTTCCGGTAACGCAGCCGTTCCCCCAATAGTCAGTCTTCTAACACACAGTTCAATGGTTGCCGCCCTCTAATGTTCTCTCCCATTGCTCTCTTCTGTGGTGCTAACTTTTATTGTGGTAGGGATGCCTCACCTTGTTAAGTTTATCCCTAGGTATTTTTCCTAAAGTGAATGTAAATGGGATTTTGTTTCCTGACTTCTCTCCGGGTGAGTACTTTGTCAGTATATAGAAAACCTACTTATTTTTTATACACTGTTTTTTTTTTTATTCTGCTACTTAGATAAATGCATTTAAAAGTAGTAAGCATTTTCTGATGGAAACATTGTGGCCTTGTAAGCACAAGGCCATGTTGCTCTGTAATGGGTACAATTTCACTTCTTTTCTTGTTTGTATCCTCTTTGTAAATTTATTTTTGTCGTATCATTGTAGCTAAGGCTTCAAATACTATATTGAAGGAAAGTAAAACCTGTGGGAACCTTTATGTCATATTGGATCTAGGAATTATGATTTCTATTTGTTGGCTATAGGTTTGTTCCACATGCTTCATCCCTTTTATAGTTCCTTCAGTTTTGTCATGAAGGAATGCTGTACTTCATTGAAAAATTTTTTATATGTATTTATTGAAAGGATTGCATGAGTCTGTCCTTTGGTCCCGCTAGGTTTCCTACTCCATCTTTAAGCAGATAAAATTTATTAAAACATGGTTCCGTTTTTGATTTCACAACTCACTTCTCATTCTTCTAGCATTCGATGCCTTAGTTCATCGAGTTCACTTCCTGGTGCTTAGCGGGTCTCTTCCCGTGATACAGTGTGAGACGTACTTACACTTCAGCTTGGTGGACATTTAGAAACATAAATACTCTCATCTGAGTAAATACCCATTCATAGCCTCTTGTTTAAGTTAAACAGAGACTTAGGTCACCGATTTACCTGTAACAGAAGACAGAAATGGGACATTTAAATCACTGTGTCTTATAAAATGAAGGCTGGAGACAAGAGTTTTGCATGGAAAAGATGGGTGGAAATAGAAGAAAGGTTTAAAGAATATTTTCTCAAGTAGATGACTTATTAAAGATGAGAAATTAATGTATGATGACATAAAATAGAGTGAAGGGCACTTCCAGAAGAGAAATGTGGTGTGTGTTGTGATTATGTAAGGACAGAGCAGAGACGTGGGGTCGGCACCACCTTTGAGCACGTAAAACCAATTAGCTCTCACAGGTGACCTTTGCCCTGCATGGTTTACAAGCAAATAACAGTAACTGTGATCAATTTATAATCAGTGTTTTATTAAAGAGAAATTAAACAAGGCTACCAATTGGAGGCATCAACCAACATACATTACACAAGTAGGATATTCCCATAAGGAAGACCAAAGCAAGATGGCCACAGAATTGTAACCAATCAAACACATTCTCGGCTTTGCTCATACATAAAAGAAAAAGATCTGATTTCATGTTTCCTAAGCAGAGCTCTAATTCATGTTTGTGAAAATAAATTCTTTATGTCTTAAGTTTGTTTTCAGTTTACCTTTAACACGTAACTCAATCTTCGCCCCTTCAATTAAAGAAGATAAAGTTGACTTGTTTGTTTCAGGTAAAGCTAGAAACATTAAGTGCAATCACCACAAGATGAAAGCACTTTGGTTTCAATTTCCATGATGATGAGATAAATTATACTAGTTCCCTGATGTCCAAGCTAAGATCCTTTCTACTGTTTTGCTATATTAAAAACAAAACAAAAAACTTGTCATAAAAGAAAACAGTTGTCTGCAATAGTATGCACTGCAATTGGGGGGGGGAGAGAGAGAGAGAGAGAGAGAGAGAGAGAGAGAGGGAGGGAGGGAGAGAGAGAGAAAGAGGGAGGGAGAGAGAGAGAGAGAGGGAGGGAGAGAGAGAGAGAGAGGAGGGAGGGAGGAGGGAGGGAGAGAGAGAGAGAGAGAGAGGAGGGAGGAGGGAGGGAGAGAGAGAGGGAGGAGGGAGGAGGGAGAGAGAGAGAGAGAGAGAGAGAGAGAGGGAGGGAGGAGGGAGGAGAGAAAGAGGAGGGAGGGAGAGAGAGAGAGAGGAGGGAGGGAGAGAGAGAGAGAGAGGAGGGAGGGAGGGAGGGAGAGAGAGAGAGAGAGGGAGGGAGGGAGAGAGAGAGAGAGAGAGAGAGAGAGAGAGAGAGAGGGAGGGAGGGAGTACAACCCACAACCCCTGCATCCTGCATACAGGGCTTTGACCTTTAAAGAGTCAAAGTTGAATACAATTTAAAATGTATATGCATTCTCTCCTAAAGAAAGTTAGGTTGAATATGTCTAAGTAGGTCTGTCGAGTCTAACAGAGTGAAACAGATCAAGGTGAAGCAGGCTTACTGTAGAAGTATGATTTTCATTACCAATATAGCTTTTGATTGGTTGTTGCCAAAGGGCTGGCCAGGAGAGCCTTACATCCGATGATTTGTGCGCGGTAATGCAGAAAGTCAGCAATTCAACTCGGATTAGCGTCTCCGTGTGTTTGTGGCCGTGAGATGTCAGAACTCTTTGATTTCCTGTAGTCCCTTTCCTTGCACATGGTCGAACAAACTACTGATGCTTAATTCTTGTGCTGAAGAATCCAAGCTATGAAATTGAAATTTCACCTGTGTCCTGCTATTTCCTTCCCAAGTACCCACCCCCTTCAGGCCCACGTATGCACATGTATGATCCCTTTATACTTTCTTGGTTCGTGTTGCTGCTCTGTGTTGTACACTCACATCTGATAATTTGGAGTTAGGAACCATAGATGAGACAGAAGGACAACCTTTGTCCTTCCGGGTCTCTTGCTTCATTAATGTTATCTTTTCTCGATCCACCCATTTACCTGAAAATTTCATGATATTGCCTTAGAATTAGTTGAAATTTTCCACTTTAAGAAGTGTTTAATATTTCATAGCAAACTGCTTTGTGCTTGTATTATTATTTTATTTGCAAAATTAAAGCTTATAGTTAGTCTATTTGGAGAAATATTATTTTATATTTCTTCACTAGAGGCTTAAATAATAATTTATTCATTTGTAGCCTTGAGGAAGTGTAATATGACTTAGTAGGAAATGATCTCAGCTTAGTGAGATACCAAGACATTCATTCTGTTTGTGCATCACTAACATGGGAATTAACCGCTAGACTTTTACACCACACATACACACACACACACACACACACACACACACACACACACACACACACACACACAGAGAGGAGAGAGAGAGGGGGGGGTACATATATACGCATGTTCATACATACACATGTGCACGTGGCCATGGTGGGGTTAAAAGAAAACACTGAGCAAGGCTTTGTTCTGTTGAGTGGAAGCCTATGCACTGAGAGCTCAGAATTCTGAGGATAAAGATGAAAGAATGGAAACATGTCATGCTCATCTGTTTGCTGACTTGTTTCGACTCTCTCTTACCAAGCTGCTACAGTCAATCATGAAGGGCCTTCTATAGGAGAGAGGAGCCTGCGTGTGTATGCATGTACCCTGCTCCACAGTTCGTCAAGTCTAAAATCCAGTGCTAAGTTTTGATCTTGTGTGCTTGAATCTAACCACACCATGCTCCACTCGGCCCAGCATCTCTTCTCTGCTTTGATCTGATTGGTGCTCCCAGTGGTCCATTCTGCTAACTCCTCGGCTCTGTGTATTTGTCCTAGACTGTATTTTGTTTTGTTTTGTTTTTTCTCTCTCTGAATTCTACTCCACAGAGTACAGACCAGCACCTATCATGCACTGTTTTCTTTCCTAGTCGGTGTGGCTGAATTTTCTCGGCACTAAAGCTACTTCGGGACCCATTGTCCCTACCTTTGATTATGTGTGCTTTTCTGAACAATAGAAGCAGAGTCAAGTGGGGAAAAATATCTTCATTGCAACTCTCTCCAATTTTTCATAAGCTTGGACAGACCCAACAGGTAAAACATTGTGTAGAACATCCAATGATTTTCTCCTTTTTGTTCGCAAGCCGCAATTCCCTTGTCCCTGAGATAATACCAACTCTGTGGTTGAGAACATTATTTTGGATAGTGTTCCCCAAACACTGTATAAGAGTATTTTGTGGAAAGAATGACGTTTTGGGTAAACCCTGATTGAGTGTGATAAAATATCAGTACTAGACTTGACCCACATAACCAACTGCGTGAGAGCCTCAGAATCAAAATCGTGGGCTGTCAGTTTTCTGATTACAAACTGGATGGCCCGGAGCTTTCACTATCTATGAATGCCCTTACATTTTAGGGCCGCTGGATCACTTGTTCCATTTCTAATCAGTCTCACAGCCCCAACATGTCAAGGTTCCATTTACTTGTTGATGCCCGAGCCCACTGCCCAAGTCCATCATGCATGTTGGGGCACGTAGAGACAGCATGCCCTTGTCTAAGAATCAAGATCCCCAGTTTAGATCGTGGAAAGAAAACTCAGGAAACACTTGCCAGGGATGAGCTGTGTCTTCTTTCTTGCTCTCCATCCCCGCCCTGATTCACTTGACGAAAAATGGGAAAGCTCTGGGCCGATGTTCAAAGTTATGTGCCACGGAATACTCAGAGGGGATAGGAACAAGGAAGGCAGATAATGTAATGTGAGGTTCTTTGTCATGGCTGGCCCCACTACCCTTCTTAGCCCCAAATAAACACACAAAGACTTATATTAATTATAAAACCGTTGACTAGTGGCTTGGGCTTCTTACTGGCTTGCACTGTCTTAATTATTAACCCATTTCTATTAATCTAACTACTTCCATATGGTATTTTCTTACCGGAGAAGGGCCTGGACCTCCAACTCCTGCGGCGGCTTACATGGCGACTCTTAGGCTTCTTAGCAGAGAAGAGAATAATTTCCTGTTTCTCCCTGCTTATATTTTTTCCCAGCTACATCACTTCCTGTCTGTCTGTACAGATCTCCAGACCTCTATAGTTAGGTAGTGGCAAGTTTCTGCCCAGCTACATCACTTCCTGTCTGGCCAATTAGCCAATCAGTGCTTTATTCCTTAACCTACTAGCAAAACATTTATACAATAGGACATTCCCCCATCAGGATAATAGCTACAACTTCTGGTTTTTAGGTGTTAGACCTACCCTAGATATGGCAGAAGGGCACTAACATCAGAGAGCCAAAATAGTTGGAGAACTTGCAGAGCACATGCATACATGCCAGAAATCAAACTTTGATTGAACCCCAAAATAAATTTAGTCTTCTCTTTACAAAACCTTTGAGAGTTGGTAGGTACTTACATCCATTTTGCTCCAAAGTTATTAGTCTCTGAGGCATCTGAGGCAAAAGAGTTAACAAGTTAATGATTACCTTGGAAATTTGGGAGTGTTCTTCAGTAGGAGTCCTCAAGACAGGCTGTGCCATTTGGTATGTTCGAATTTTTTTTTTCTCAGTATCATTTTTTTTCTCACTGAAACTTGTCTTTGGGTACGTTAATACTGTTAATTATCACCCTATAAATCACCTCACACAATGTAAATGATGTTTAAATGATGGTTAGACTATATTATTTAGGGAATTATGACATGAAAATCATGGGTGTGTGTAGGTCTTAAGTTTGTATGTTCTTAATTATCCATTTCTTAGAGTGCACTTGATATTTACTGTCTTAGTATATGGTTTTGTATCAAGCCTAAATCTAGTCTTTAGACTACAAGGGAAATTGTAGTGAGATGTCCACCCCAACATCACCTGTTTCACTGATCATTGGGGCATGACAACAGGTGTGGGCATGACCTGGGGGACTATGTCTAGGGTCCTGGACCTGAGCTCACTCTCTAGCTTCCTGGTTGGAGACAGAGAATATCCAGAGACATCCTTGGGACAGGAACCTGCTGGAGGTTATCTGTTCCTGGTGTAAGTGATTTCTCCCTGAATAAACATCCATCAGGCTATACATTTTCCCAGATTCTTATTTATCCACAATAGGTGTGTAACCATCAAAGCCTTAACCTCGCAGAATGTTTTAGAAAGCAATCATTTAGAAAGCAATCATTTTTAATGGGATTTTTTTTTTAATCTAAAGTAGGTTGGATATGTAGATGATCATTCTGTGAAAGACTAGTGGAAATGAAATTGGTGAAGGTGATTGCACACAGAGTCTTACCTCGTGATTGGCTAGTGTGTCTCTTGAAGAATTTTTTCCCCTTCATGGCTTTCCTGAAAGAGTGATATTTTCTGAAAAATGGGGAAGAGCAAGTTGGTGAGTGTGCCAGCTTCTTCCACTTTCTGCTGCATCAGTAGCCTGCATTTGTTCTGCCCCAGGAATTTCAAATACCAGCCCACAGCATTCTGCCATGGTACTTTGAATAAAATGATCACTTGAAGAGTCTTGAAAGCATCCTGTTTCAAAATTTATTGAAAATAAGAAAAAAATTTGACTTTGTTTAAGAAACAGAAAAGAGTGGTTTCTCCTTAATGGCAAGGCCATTGTGGTCTGTAAATTCAGCTCCAATGTTAAGCCTCTGAGGTGACAAGTCACACTGATACCTTGGTCAATGTCTTCTTGTCTCTTCGTCAGTAAATGTTTTATCTTCAGTGGCCACATTGAATTCTACAAACTCTATTATTTTTGGAATGGGAAGGAAAGCTAGATGTTTTGTTTGTTTTGAATATTCTGTTTTTATTTTCTTGAATATTTGTTTCAAGGGAAATCACAACTGTTTTAAAACCCACTGCTGTAAGAGAGGTGAGTAGTCTTTTGTGTGGGACAGAGAAGTCTAAAAGACAAGATTGTGTGGAGACACAGCTGTTGACAGGGAAGCCATTATGAGGCTTAACTGCACACACTTTCTCAACTCACTGCATCGGTTCTGAAAGGGGCTTAATTCCATTTGATTTATTTAATTTAGTTTTACTCTAGTGCCTGGCTCGTCTGTACAGAAATCAAATGGAAGAGATGATTTGCACATGCACAATCTCAGAGTAATTGAAAGAGAGGACTTCAAAGTTCCACAGACACCTTCCTCACATGGAAAGTTTCCCAGGCTCTCAGAGCAGCCCCTGCTAAAGGAGATGCTTCCCAGGTGACACACGTTGATGTCGGCATCCCTGAAGACTACTCATTGCTCGAGTTGGCATAGGCAGGCCTGTTTCATGATGCAATCGTCTTTGCTTTGAGGTGATTCTAGGAGAGAACCAGATGGGGAAAGAACTTTGAGCCTGGTGTACTACATAAGTGGTGATTCAACCAACACTTCCAAAGTTAAATGTGAAGGCTTAGAGGGGCCACAGAAATGATGAATGACTTGGGGGCAAATTATGTAGTAAATCCCACAGCTCACACTGGCCTTGAACTCAATTCCTTAAGGATCTACCTGATCTCCTTATTCTCCTGCCTACAATGCAGCCGCCAAGTACTGGGATTTTTAACCATGCTTCCTTCATGTTGGTAGCACCAGATTTTTTTTTATAAATCTTATTTTGTCTTACCAATAAAAGCTGTGTTTGACATTCTCTGTTTTCACTGGATTTTAAGGAGGCTGAGCACTCATAACTATCCATTGACAGATCTAAGTTCTTAAGTTCTTAGAGACTGTATTAAGTCTTGGAAACTTCTGGGACTTCCTAGAGCCTATCACAAGTCTGTTGTATCTGACACTGGTACTAGAGATGGACGTGAGTCAGAGGTTAGGGCTGGAGGGGCGGAGCTCCACATGGCTCACTAGACCCTCTCTGGGCACAACACCCCCCTCTGAAAGTCAAGTTGTTATACTAAGTGAACAGGACAGATATTCTCGCTTGAAAAGCTATATAAGCCACATCTGGAGAACTTTTGTAAGACAAAGGCAAGTGATTTAAAAGTAGATATATGAAGATTTTAAAACACAAAGATATTCTCTCTTTGTCTCTATCTGTCTGTCTGTCTGACGTTTTCTTGGAAGCTGTGGGGACTTAAAGACCCTTTCGCTTTTGTGTTTCTGTGACAGTTTAACTGTCCCCTGAGCCATTTAGGTTTCACACTGGCAAGTTCACAAGGTCTTATACTCTACTTCCACCAGATGTGCGTGCATGGGGGGAGATTCTGCCTGTTTTCAACATGTGTATGTGTGTATTTGTTGCTGTGTGTGTTCTCACATATATTTTGGATTCCTATATTGTCCATAGTTGCTGACTCAGGTGATATGGTCTTAATCTTTCCAAATCATAGGGTTTAATTTTTTTCCCTGCACCATGGGAATGTGCTTTCAAGCAAGCAATGTATGCAGTGGGATTTAATTCTGAAGTCTTGTCTTGTCGGCCAGCTTTACCTGTCAGAGTTTGTTGCGTGTGGGGGGCATATTTTCACTCTACACTGGGAAATCACTTAGAATTGATACCAAGACAGCCTTTCTCCTGATTTGAAGTCGTTTTTTAGTAGAGATCTTGCTTAAGAACAAGGTTAACAGGCATGGGAAGGTTCCCACGGTGGGAGAAAACAGTCTTTAGAAACAAATGAAACATGATGCATACAACCAAAGAGCAGTCATTATCTGTGCTTGTCCATGTTGCTGGGATCAGCACTTTCTCGGGTACGTAGAATGTGTGACCTGGCATCCAAGGAAAGTATTTTTTTTTAATCTGTTAACTGCTCAGAGGCGATAGCTGTGTGATACCAGAAGCAGCACTATGCTCAGCGCAAATTATCACCACCAAGGTTAGTCTGTGTTCTCTTATGTAACTGCTGTTGGCCAAGGGTAAAGGAAGATCCAAGGATAAGGAAGAAAGCACCCCAGGCATCTGCAGAGCCAACCTGCAGCTGCACCTGGGAGGCTTGCAAGTATGGGTTGTGGAGATCAATGTAGGTTCTGTTCTCTAAAGAGGCGTGGAGATGTGAAGTAGTCTGTCTGAGTATGTGGCTGGAGTGCACAAGATTGGAGACTGTTGGGTGTAATTGTGGGTGATGGCACAGAAGGACAGGAGAAGTGGTCCTTACAGCATGATGCTACGGAGAGGCTGAAAGTGAGAAGTAAATCTACCCTCCATCATCACTGAAATCCTAGTGGACAAACACAGAGCACAGGCGATGCCTGCCCCCTTGGCCCTTCCTTACATAGGAATATCTCATATGTATATGAGGTTCCCCCTTTTTTTTCTTTGCCAGAGCATTCGATCGAGCCAAGCCATTAATTTGATGCACTCTTTATTATCTCCAAACAGCTAGGTACACGTTTAGTCTTTCCACATCCAGGTTTCTCTTTCTCTCTCTCTCTCTCTCTCTCTCTCTCTCTCTCTCTCTCTCTCTCTCTCTCTCTCTCTCTCTCTCTCTCTCTCTCTCTGTTTTACAAGATAGAATTTCACTCTTTATTCACTCATCCAGAAGTCTGCATTGAGCCTTTAGTGTGTGCCAGATACTGCTCGCTGCCTTGGGAACAAGTTGTGAGCAAAACAGAGTAAGACTCAACCTCATCCACTCACCCTTTAGAGAGAATATATAGTGAGGAAGGAGATATTATTACATGCACATATGTTCACTACATGGCTGTAGGTGTAATAGAAAGGATTAAGGCTAGGGAGGCGAGTGGAGTTGGTCGGGAATTCCATAGAAGGGAGGAGGGACCCGTACCTCACTGAGCAGAGCACCTCCACATAGCTGGATCTCAAATGCGCAAGTCTTTCGATAGGAACGAGTCGCTGCCGAGATGGGTGCACACACTGTAGGCCACCGCACGGAGGCAGCAGGTCTCATGGGTGTGCCTGGAGCAAAGGGTACCTCACCATGAAGAGGCATATATACTGGGATGAGTTTGCCTAATAAGTAAAATGGGGTCCCCGTAAGTCATTTCATGAAAAACATGGCATAGTTGAGTTGGCTTTCAAAGGACTGCGTCACCCTGTTGAGCATGAGGAGAGAACCTTTATGAGCTTGAACTTCATAGTTGGACATCCAGATGTAGGTGACAAGCCAGGAACCTGATAGGCAAGACTCAAGTTCAGTGTTGTCCCCTGTAGTATTTTTCCTCTCCTTCATTCTTGTTAAGGGTATCTAAATGTCTCAACGCTTCTCTTGAATTATTCAACAGATTCAGCAATCTCTTTAAAGAAATGATGTAACAGGCCGTTATTTAAAGGAGAGAGCCATTTGCAAACCATATTTGCTGGGATATAGTAGACAAGTTTGGCTTCAGGATAAAGAAAATCTTATCTAGTGAAATTTAAAATAAAAATTAAAAAAGGACATAAATACCGCAAAGAAATGGAAAATATGGTCCCAGCCACTCCTCTTGCCCTCCATCTCACTATGAAGGTGGTAATTTCCTGTGGGTTTTAAAAACATCGGTGTTTGTTTCCTCCTGGTTTTCCCTACTTGTTAGTGCAGATTTGAATGCAAGATGCCCTTTGGAAGGGGCAGATCCGGTTTGTAGCTTCAGCCTCTAGTCAGGGGCCAGATGCACAGCATCTAGCATTCCTCATTTAAGGCAACTTTCACCAGTATCCCCAATTCATTTTTCCCCTTCTGCCCCCCCCAACTCCTTTGTTAAACCCCCAAGAAATTAAGATGATCTGCATTGCTTATCACTAGCATATTAGATCATAGCTCTAAGTCTGCACTGAGTTCTTAGGTGATGGAGTTTAGACATCAGCAATTGTTGTCTATTACCTTAGGAAAGAATCTAACCCTCTTGAGAGAACTGTATTTCCTAAACTCTATCTGTAAATAAGTATTTGGGACAACCTTTCTGAGGATAGTTTTTACAGTAAAGAGGCAAAGAGTTAAGGCAATATTTACATAATGTCACTCTTAAGACCAAGAAAGCTAAGGCCAGCATATGCATGTTTTAATTCTGGTTGCACTCCTTAGAGCCTAGGTTAACTGAACCGTATTTCTTAGCCTCTGTTCCCTTCAGTCAGTAAGAACATAATGCCTAATTTAGCAGGTGTCTCGGACTTAATGTGTGGGGAAATCCCCATTGTAGTGCCAAACAAATAGAATTAATAAGATGATTATTGTTACTTTTAGGGAGTTCCACTTGGCCAAAGTTTCACATAGTCAACCAAAATTACTAGATGGGAAGTCTCAAAAATAAATGACTCAAATATTTAAATTATATGCCTTTCTCAGTAGCATGATGAAATTCTGAACCAAGGCCTTGTCTCTCTGTGTGGCATATCCACACTGTATACGCCGATCGCCCGTTAGATACTTGCTCGCCATCTTAGACCAACAGTCGTGAGTTGCAAGTGTGTGCACTTAAGTAACCTGTATGGTATTCATCAGTGGCTCCAAAGCACACAGGCAGCTATGCCATCAGTTTGGATCTGTGAAACAGAAGTTACACGGTGTGTGAAAACATAAATACTTGTATAACTTTCATTGTGATCTGTATTTATAAACTGGTTCTACTTTGTTGTGAGCTGCTGTTTTCAATCCCTTGCCATGTCTGATGTATAAATTGAACTCTATTATAGGTGTGGACTATGAAAAACACATTGTATGTGTATGTGCATGTTAAATGTTTGTGTGCATTGGTACCACAACGTTTCGGACGCCCACTGTGAGTCTTGTAACACAGACCCTGCAGATACTTACAGGGAGACAACGTCTGCACTGTTTTATTTCTCTTCTCTTTCTCTTGTTTTGTTTTACTCATCTTCTTCATTCCCCTGAATGACTAATACTGTTACTACTCTACATTGCGGGTAAAAATTTTAATATAAGCAAGTCTTCTTAGAGACCCACAGAATGCTGGGATACCTTGGGTAAGACATCTCATAGGTCTTCACAGCTTGGAAATTCGGGATTACAATGAAAGGTGATTCCTCTCTCTGTCTCTCTCTGTCTCTCTGTCTCTCTCTGTCTCTCTGTCTCTCTGTCTCTCTCTGTCTCTCTCTGTCTCTCTCTGTCTCTCTGTCTCTCTCTGTCTCTCTGTCTCTCTCTGTCTCTCTGTCTCTCTTTGACTCTCCTCTTCCTCTCTCTCTCTGTCTCTCTATGACTCTCCTCTTCCTCTCTCTCTGTCTCTCTCTCTCTCTCTTCTCTCTGTCTCTCTCTGTCTCTCTCTCTCTCTCTCTCTCTCTCTCTCTCTCTCTCTCTCTCTCTCTCTCTCTCTCTCTCTCTCTCTCTCTCCTTTCTCCTAAAGGGAGAAATGAAGTAGAATGCGTTCACAAATGTCACTGAGAATTTTAAAGGAACTACGTGCCATTGTCTATAATGAGCCTCTTACATCATTGCTGTCCTTGTCTCACTTGCTTTATCCTGTGATGCACTGACAGGATCCTCTTTCCTATTCCAAGTAATTCCTTTAAGACTAAAGTCAAAAAAAAAAGGCAAGGAGGTGCATGGGGGCAGAGGCGGGAGTTGTGAGGAATCCCAGGAAGCTCCCTGCCTTTTTAGTCTGTGCTCAGATGCTAAGCCTCCCCTGACTGCTCTGTCCATGACCAAGCGTGAACATCAGAAGAACCTTTGACCCCCAGAAATTAGAGCAGAGGGCTGGTGATGTTCCAGGTAGATGCCATGCCATGTTCCCACGCTCTGTGTGCTTAAGAAGCGTGTTAAACAAGGAAGGCAAATTTCAAGGAAGAAAAAACAAAACACTGTAAAATGAAACACTAATAATATAGATGAACTATCAGTTATTATGTAACAGGTTGGAGTGGTTTGAGACAGTGGACGTGTTTACTTCAGATTGAGAGTGTATGTTTTGGAGTTATCCAGATGAATAGAGGTGGTAATGATGCATTTAGCACATGGTCTGTTGTCATTTCAAAGCATCAGATATTCTTGGTTCTAAAAATTCTAAATAAAACTTATCTGGCCTGCTCAAAATAGCAACTGCCATGACTTCCTCCAACAGAGATTTAAAAGAGTTACTTAAAGATTTTTAATTATCCAAAGACACTAGAATATTTTCTAGAATCTGTGCCAAGAATTTCATAAACCTAATTATATGTCATTATATTTTCTAATTCTTTTATGCTGTTCTTAATAGATAATATAAGACACATGCCCCTGAGATACCACATGACACACTTAGACAGATGACAGGCACACACACACGCACACACACACACACACACACACACACACACACACACACACACACACACACCTTTCAGTAGTAGCAAACGTCTTCAGTTGTAAGACAAAGACCTACTGACAGTGTTTCTTTCTAATCATAATGATGCTAGATAGTTGTAAATTTCCCGTGGAAGCGCTTGAATCTTAGGGGCACAGGTTGCCCCACCCTCTGGTGATGACCTGCGGTGGAGTCCGGTACAGGAGCTGCGATGAAGCAGAGGCCGCTGCCTTGGGTCTCAGTCTCCTCTGTAGCGTTTTGCTGGGATCATGTTAATAACAGCGTGTTTGCCTGTCATTGACATAAATGTTCCCAACTAGCCTTGCCTGAAATAGCACCCAAATCAAATCTTACTCAGAAGGAGGCTGAGTGCGTCTTGGCAAAGTGATGCTACCCAGGTGGGTTCTGGTGACTCAACATGATTTCCTGCTGTGAGGTCACCGGATTGCTTGGGGACTCTTGGTGATCTCTGAGCTGCTGTGTCCTGGCTGCTCATTCTATGATCTAGGCCTATTGCTTGGGAGGAAAGCTAGGCTTGCTCATGCCAAGGCTGTGGGGATAATGGAATGTTCTGTTTATTGCATTAAAAACAGCAGCAAACCTGCAGAAACTGCAAGCTTTACTTTTCTCCCTGTAAAATCCCTCACCTAGCTAAAGAGAAACACTAGAGAATGTTGTTAGAACATATGCTTCTGAAACAGGGCATACGTCTTTCTTATTCTTGGTTTTAACACACCATGAAATATATAATCACAAGGGGGCTATCCACAAGGTGTTGGAGTATCAAGGATAATTAGTGTGAGAATATTGAGATTTTATAGAAGGAATAATTGGCATATTCTCTTTGGGAATGCAGTATCCTCTTCCATGTACCTTCCTCATCACATATATGAGCTTATACAACCTTTGGAGCTGAGATAATGTTTTGAGTAATTGCAGCCATAGCTGACCGTGGTACTGTATAGCAGCTATGGTGAGCTCCAGTTTGAACAATGTGTAATTGCTAATATCAGATCTCTCTAACCTGTAAAATAACTATATAATTTAACTTTACTGTATTTAAACGGCAGATAAGAAATGTGTGCTGAATTTTGCATGCTATTGAAATGCATCACTAGACACCTATTGTGTTCTGAGAACAGTTAGTTCTCTTAAAATAGAGGACATCCTCATGGTGTACATCCTTACACTGTGTCACACTGGATGACAGTAGATGTCATTGAGCTGCATCATACATTACTACCTGTGCACCAAGAGTAATTCCAACCTTCATCCTTTTAACATCTGCATGATACCGAAGGTGATGTGAACATGACTATTATACAGTATGGGATCAAAAAAGAAGACCAATGTCATCTCTCTTGTGGCCATTGCCAAGTCCCCTGTAACTAATATAGGGACTTATATTAAAAACTTATGTTTTTAATTATTCTGTCACGTCCATAACAATGCTTATTCCAAAATATATACGGCACAACTTGCAATAGTAACTAGGTACCACTCATGAAGGGTAATTGGGTAAATTGTAAAAATCAGCGTGCTATAAGGTTTAGCATTAAAACATTAAGGTGCTCAAAACTCAACTTCAAATGGCACAGAAAAAAAAAAAAAAGAACAAAATGGTCACAACTGGAGATGTCAGATGGTGGCACGTGGGAGTTCATTTTATCCCTGTGAACTTTCTAAGGGTCTAAATCATCTGAAATACAAATGAAAGGGTGAAAAGATTCCAAAGTGTAGGCTTCAGTTCTTAAGGTTCATTTAAACATCACTTACCTTTTAGCGATAGCATAAAATCATCCATCCAGGAAAAACTGCATAACCAAATTCATTGCTGCTACTGTGCCTCTGAGAGAGAAATCTCAACCACGTTATGCGCCATGAAGTGACATTTAATTAGCCTTTTATGCAACTAGATCGCTGATGAAAAACACCTTGTCCGATGGGATGAACTCTCTTCTCATGATGCCCTAGCATTGTGGGATCTTGGAAGGGTCTGGCAATCAGCCGTAGAAGGGTATATCTCTTCCAGTGCCCGCTATGCCTTATTTGTCAAATACCTCTGCATGCCTTGGCAATCACAGTGTTGATGGTTCGGGGTATATTCAATGCCCCCATGGTATTGTGACCAGACAGTTTCTATAAGAAAGGAAGTATTATCCATGTTTTACAGATGGGGAAGTTAAAACAGTCACAAAACCATGCCAAATCATTAGCTCCGCCGGTGGGTGGGGTCCAGTTGAACACTATTCTGTTTCTCCCTGCTGTGTCCTTACAACGCTAGAGCATCCCGTCCCAATTGAGGATGGCTTGGGACATATTTGAATCCCTGCACCTCTAGCCTTTATCCTGGAATCAGTGAGTTCTGGTCCTCCCTTTTTCTTCTTGCCTGGTGTCCTAATGTTTCCGAAACTAATGTTTGAGTAACAGTAAAGCAAGAAGCACTGTCCTAGCCTTTCTTGTGTGAGTGAGAATAAAGCGAGAGATACTTTGCCTTTTCTCAAAGGAAAGCATGACAGTTCTTTGAAGGAGAAGACCGCTTCCCATTTTCAGTTTATAAGAGCAAACCTACCACAATACCATTACGTAACCCGGTGTTTGTGGATTCCCTTACTTTCAGAACTATCCATCTGAGAATATCTTTATGGTTATTTGAGAGTTTCATATATGCGCAGTAAAATACATTTGGTCATCTATACTCCTTATCCTTTCCCCAAATCCTCCCAGGTCAACTCCAACACCACATCCTCTAGACTCCATGTACCCCTTCTTAATCGTAACCCAGAGTCCAACTTGTAGTAGCCATATATTCATGGGTGTGGGGCATCTCCCAGAGCGTGGTCAACATGCTGGGAGCCACTCTTCCAAAGAAAATTGACTGTCCCTCCCCTAGAGGCCACTGACTGTAATCCCTCAGTTAGGGGTGGGGGTAGGGAGTCTTCCTTCCATGTTAGAATGTTGGCCGGCTTTGTCTCCTGCAGGTCTTGTTCAGGCGACTGCACAGGGCCACTGTGCTAATAAACACAAAGCAACTGTGGCTGCTTCGTGTCCAGAAGATACTTTGCTCTCTGGTCCTCCCGGACCTCGGGCTCTTACACTGTTCCAGGATGTTCTCCGAGCCTGGGTTGGGTATGATGTAGATGTCCCAATCGGGGCTGAGTATTCCACAGACACTTGAGGGTCTCTGTTGACCACCATACAATCTATGGGTGTGGAGTTAGTAATTTAGAGGGCAGTTTGAGAGTATGTTGATTTAGGAAAGTAAATCTTGATAATGAATCAATATGACCTTCCCTGAAGCAGAGTCTGTAATTTTTCTAAGCCAACGATTTAGAGTATATTTTAGTGTTATTGAAAGACACTTTCTGCCAAAAAAAAGTGAACCATACAAAACTGAAATTGGTAAGGATAAAGAAAATTCTATCAGGGATACCTGTCCATCGTCTTATAGTTTCTAGAACGGAGGGATCATGATGTATCTTTTTTTAAATAATGGCAAATGTACAAACAGATAAATAATTGTAAGGAACAGTTTGTTTTAGCTATGCCACATGTATATATTACTGTATCAGGAACTATTTTCTGCCAGCCTGGCCCCACAGCCTTGTCAGCCCCAGATAAACACTGGGGTGCTATGTTAATTATGAAACTGTAGGCTGGAGGCTTGGGTTTCATATTGGCTCCCTCTGTCTTTATTATTAGCCCATTTCTATTAATCTAAGAATTTCCACGCGGCCTTGGCTTACTGGAGAATGCCTCCTGCCTCCTCTCTTCCCAGGCTCTACATGAAGATTCTTTTCTGCCTACTCTTCCCAGAATTCTCCTTGTCGCCTAGCCCTGCCTGTCTTCCTGCCAGGCCAATCAGTGTTTTAGTCATCAGCCAATAACAGAAACACATATACAGAATAACATCTGCCATCATACCACAAGAAACTTTATACAATATATATGCAATATTTATTTATTAGATAATAAAGATTTTAAAGAAGCATTTTAAAACAGCTGCATCAAGAAAGAACTCCTATAAGAATATCATTGGCTTGCCATTATTCTAGCAAAACTATTGCCTGTATAGTATTCCAAATTATTCATGAGATTACATGTGTAGTAATATAGTATCTGTCCCCCAAAATGAGTATTTTAGAAAATAAAATAAAAGAAGGGTAATTCTTGTGGTTTTTATTTTTTGGTAGCATCACAAATCTTACAGCCAGTATTGCTGAATTTTGCATTTTTATTTGTTTTAAATTGAGGCTAAATTATTTCACTTTCTTTATCCATCCATTTAACAAAGATGTATCTCTGTGCAGACTCTGAATAATTTGCCATCCGTTTACATTTTGCATGAAAATCGTTGTTTCTAAAAGCTGTGTACTGAGCTGACACTGCGCGTTTTATGTTAATTTTATCGATGGATTTATAGTCAGATTCCATCACCGTAACTTAGTGCAGAAGACTAATGGTCTGTGGAAATCACTGACTGGTTCAGGCTTTGGCACAGCAGCTCCAGTTGCAAATGTTTAACTTTTGCTGCTTTTCCTGCATTCTAGGTATTAACTCCCTGTCTGATGTGTAGGACAAAGTGGCTCTCAATTCTCAGCCATCGGCAAAGTGTGATGGCTGTTTCATTTCCTATAAATGTAATTTCTCTATTACGTTTCACGGAACGCTGTTTATTCACGTTTGGTGTTATTTACTGTGCAATTTGAGTCCTTTTCAGAAAGTCCTTGCCTAAACATATATCTTAAAGTGTTTTTCTTTTCTTATCTCCCCTTAGAAATTTGAGTTTTAGATGATATATTAAGGTCTTTGATAATTTTTAATTGACTCTTTTCAGGGCCATTTTGGAAAAAAAAAAAAATGAATCCAGCTCCATTTTTCTACATGTGAATATTTGGTTTTATCGCAACACACTTTATCTTTTTTTCTGTGAATTTTTGACACCTTTGCCAAGTGCATTAGCTGTATCTTTGTAAGGTTATGTCCTTACTCTATCCTATTGGTCCGCATGTCTGTTGTTTTCCTTACTATTAATCCACAGTGTAATTGGAGATCAGGTACTTGATTCTTTCTGCTTTGGATGCTCAGGATCATATGCATTTTAGGACTGTTTCTAGTTCTCAAATGAGCATCATGGAATTTTAATGAGGGTTGCATGGAACCTAGAAAGCACATTTGGTGGTGGTTCACGACGCAGATCCTGCCAATCCATGAATATACAGTCTCCCTGTTTTCTAAAATCCTATTCCCTCCTTAAAGCTTTACAAAAACTGTCTTCCACCTCTGGTTGGATAAGTTCCTACATAGTTTTCTGATTTATTTTTAATTTATTTTGAATGGTAACCTTTTTATAATTAGTTTTTGCTTAAATTAAAAAGTCTTATTTTATATACCAATCCCAGTTCCCTCTCCCTCCTGTCCTCTCGTTCTCCCCACCAACCCCCCCCCCTCCCGCCCGTCTTTTTTTCTCATCACTTCGCAACAATTCCTTTTCACTGCAATTGAGAATGTACACGCGTGTGGCCCCCATGTAAGTCAGTGTAGTGCTTCCTCAAAAAACAAAAATAGAGCTACCATGTGGCTCGGGTGTGTCAGCCCTAGGTGTGTGTTTGAAAGAGACACAATCAGTTTATCATAGAGATTCTTACAGCAAGGAAATGGAGCCTGCCTAGATGTCTGTCACTAGATAAAAAAAGGACAAAGGTCATATAGTAACACACAATACATACAGGAGCCTGCTAGATGTCCATCAATAGGTAGATGGACAAAGGTCACATATGATATATATATATATATATATATATATATATATATATATATATATATATATATATATATATATACACAACTACACAACCCTGAAAAAAATAAAACCATGACATTTTCAGGAAAGTCAGTGAGACTGAAAATATTGTTAAGTAAAATAACACAAACTCAAATTAATAGTCACATGTTCTCTCAAATGCTAAACTTAGATTGTGTGTGTGTGTGTGTGTGTGTGTGTATTTGTGTCTATAGAGGGGGCTGGACAAGACACCATGGTGTGTGTGGGAGAGGGTGAAGTTTCTTAAGGGCTTACTAGTGAGGAAAAAGACCAAACAATAACAATAACAGAAGAGGGTCATAGTGTGTAAGTTTATATGATTTCATGCACAGTATGTCAAAATTATGAGCAGGCCAGCATTTGTTTCTTGAAAGAAATACAGAACTTCTAGAAATGTATAATAAACCACCTTCAGAATTCTAATGTCCTTAGCAACTTATTTTACATTAGGGGGGAAATGCTATTTTTCTGAATTGTGACTGTAAATATTATTAGGCCTTATTGTGTAACTCATGTTAAACACATGGTTTATTCTATTTGTTATATTTTCATAATTAGTCACACATAGGAAAAGAGTAAGTTTGGTCTCTTTTTTATCAAAGTTTTCAGTCTAGATTTTTTTTGGTTTGTTGAGACAGGGTTTCTGGGTGTGACAGTCCTGACTGTTCTGGAACTCACTCTGTAGACCAGGTTGGCCTCAAACTCACTGAGATCTGCCTGCCTCTGCCTCCCGAGTGCTGGGACTAAAGTCATCTATCACCACTGCCCATCTCAGTCTCACTTTATAGGTGTTGCTTTACCAGAAAAATCTTAATTTCAAGAGATTTGTTAGTAGTAGAATATTGATTTTTAGGAACGTATTTTCAAATAACATATACTTTGGATTCTACATTATTTTTAGTTCATGATTTTTCCTAAGATAACTGCGTATTTTACTTGTATGTTATCTAGTGGTAAATTTGATATGGTCAGGGCTAATTTACATTGGACAGGGTGGCAACAGGATTTTGCTTTAAGTCCAAATGAAATAAAATGCATTTTAAGGGCCTTCAGGAAAATGACACAAGAGAAAACTACACATATTTCCCACTGAAAAATACATAAAACTTACTGTATGATCAAAACAAACAGTACATTTACCAAGACGGCCTTGCCTGTTGAAAATCAGCAGCTCGATAACTAGTTTACATTTGAGGGCAGAAATGCTTAGCTGAGAATTTTTAGTAGGAGTAAAGCACAAGAAAAAGCGATGTCTCTGTGGAGGGCAAACTTGACATTCTTGAAGGACTGAGAAGATGAAAGAGAGGTTTAAATAAACACCACAGCATTCCACAGGGTAGAGTGGTGCACAACATCGTCCTCTGTTGCCTTCTGTCTTCCCGGTGGCGATAACGTCAAGCAGAAGCCGTCTGAGCTGTGTTCATGAAAATTATAAGGGAAGTTGGTCAGCAGTGTTCGCTTCTACTATTAAACACTCAAGAAATTATCTTCTAGTTGTTGAGTCCATTTCTACGCCTGGAAAGTAGCGCTGACTAATTTAGATGCTGGGGAACTGGGTATTACCCTTGTGAGACCTTTACTCAAAATAGGACCTGTTTCCTGCGTTTGTAGAGGTAAGCAACACCCACCCCCATTGCCACCTCATTTGCTTTCGGAAGCCTGAAAAGACAACCATTGCACAGTTTGATTAGAACTAATGACAATGATGCTATAAATACACCATCCCTATTACCTCCTATTAGTCTTGGTTTGTTTATTTATTATTTATTTAATTTTATGCAGTGAACCTCCTTGGTGTGCAATCCATTCCTGTCAAGGACATGTACCAAAAATTAACCCCAGAAAAGTGAGTAACATGTCTCAAAACCTCACCTGTGCATTTGCATAATTTTAAGATATTTCGACGCTAAGAAGTCTCCCGGGCTTCTGTTTAATTAAGAGAAAATGTTCTTCATCAAAGCACAGTCAGGAAGTTGTCAAATTGACTCGCCAAGCCAGGCTTACTCTTTTGATGGTCTAAATGACTTCCGATCTCAGTCTTTTAAATGTTACTTTAAAGAGGACTAAAATTGGTCTTCGGTTTGAATAGGAAATGATTTGCAAAGTCTCCTTAGAACTGGATCATAGTTAATGGGGGAGGGGGTTCTCCTAAGAGCCTTCGTGGGTATTGTCTCGTTTAACTCACGGTCCTTTGAGTGAGGTGGCCCCTGTCATTCATAGATGATGGGAATTGTTTCACAGACAGGGGTGTACTGTCACAGCAGCTCTGCACACAGCATATGGCATATAGCATCTGCAGACGGTTCTCACAGGTGAAAGATCCAAATGAGGTTTTTTTTTTTTTTTTTGCTTTGTGTGTATAACAAGATTGCATCATAATATTTCCATTATAGCTTTACGACTCTCAGTAATTCATTCAGGTTTAAGCATGATTGGGTGATGTAAAATAATTGCAGAGTGACTCACGTCGCCAAGACTTAGTCCAATCCATGCTGTCACCAGAGACATTTGTCCATAGTGAATTTCAGTCGACCAGTAACTTGGGCACCAGTTGCTTCCTTTTCTGTCCCTCAAAACTGGTGACTAGTAAAGATCCAGTACAAATAAAAACCAAGCTGTGGGTAACGGATGCAGATGAGGACTGTTTTAGAACGAGCCTGGGGAAAGGGATGTCTGTAGCAACGCCCACAAAGTGTCTGTCCTTGTTGGCTTTGGTCATTGACACGAGCTACGACATCGGTTGAGAAAACGCCTCCATCTGATGGGAGATGTTATTCTGTATATATGTTTCTCATACTGGTTAATAAAGCCCTGTGGCCAATGAGATAGCAAGATAGGCGGGGCTAGGAGACGAAGAGAAGGAAAGAGGAAGTGGGAAGGAGGAGTCGAGATGTAGCCCGGGGAGGAAGGAAGACGCCCGCAGCGGCTCCCCGATAAGACGACCACGTGGAAATACTTAGATAAGAAGAAATGGGTTAATAATTAAGACAGAGCTAGCCCATAAACAATAATGGTCATTGGCCAACAGGATTGTATCAAATACAGAGTCTCAGAGTGTTATTTGGGGCACACGTGGTTGTGGGACCATGGCGGCAGGACCCGCTGCGGCCGGCAGGAATAACCTGCTGTAACATCCATCAGAAGGCAAGTCTGGGACCTGGTGTTGATTGGTGGTGGAGGGAAAGGACCCAGTCCTCTCAGGGCAGTGCCATCCTGGGGCAGGTGGCTCTGGGGTGTAAGGAAAAGATGAGATACTGGAAGGGAGCAAGACAGGAGGCAGTGCCCTCCATGGCCTCTGCTTCAGCTCCTGCCTCCAGCTTCCTGCTTGAGTCCTGTGCCTGATTTCCCTCAGTGACAGGCTGTGATGTGAAAAACCATTCCCCTCCAAGATTGTGTTGTTCATTGTGCTTTTCCTGCAGCAACAGCGGGGAAACTAAGCCAGTACCCATCTCAGACAAGGTAGAGATGAGGACACAGCAGGGCTGTTGGCTTGGGTCGGTCCATTTAATTCAAATCCCCAACAAAAGCCTCCAGGGACTATTGAGCTTTCAGTATCTCAAATCTTGCTAAGATTATATCTGCTGAAGGAAAAGAACCTCCTCCCTCCCCCAAGAACTAGGTGTCCTATTAAGAAAGGAAATGAGTATTAGCAATCAACAAAAATGAGACAACAAACATCTTATGGGGGATTGAGAAACAATCTGGAACAGCTTCTTCCTAAATCCCTTGAGAGAGAGAGGGAGAGAGAAAGAGAGAGAGAGACAGAGAGAGACAGAGACAGAGAGAGACAGAGAGAGTGAGGGAGAGGGAGAGAGAGGGAGAGGGAAAGAGAGAGAGAGAGACAGAGAGAGAGAGAGAGAGAGAGAGAGAGAGAGAGAGAGAGAGAGAGAGAGAGAGGTGACAGTGTCGCCTGTTTGAGGCTCCAGCACCAGCAGGCTGACTGGAGATAGCAGGGTTAGAATTGTCGCCTTCTGGGCTTGTCAGGTTTCACCTCTTTATGAGACGGAAACTACAGCAGCTGGTGAACTCCAGCACACCCACCCCAGGAGACCCGTGACCAAATGGCAGCAAAAAGACCAGCATGTGGCCTCATCGCTATCAGCCAAGTCCAGAACAGAGAAGGGACAGGTGCTGGGCTAAGCAGAATTCACTCTTTCTCCAGTCACCCACTAAAATGTCACGCTTTTTACCGCACGAAAGAGTGACAGGTGAGTAGAAACATCTACCGAAACTTTCAGAAGAGATACGGAATTTAGTAGCTGGCTAGTTCAATTTTACATCATCAAATTATATCATGCACAGAAAAAAATTTAGCTAGTAAACCTGTAAATACCTCATTCATAATGTAATAGTCCACTAAATAGCTACCGTTGCCGTCGTTTTGATGTGGACGCTGTTTTCTTTCCAGCTGGTTTTACATCAACTTGACACAAGCTAGAGTAATCCGAAAGGAGGGAACCTCAATTGAGAAAATGCGTCCGTATGATCTGGCTATGGGGCATTTTAATTGGTAATTGGTGGGGGAGGGCCCAGCCCATTGTGGGCGGTGCCATTCCTGGGTTGGTGGTCCTGGGTTTATAAGAAAACAGGCTAAGCAAGCCGTAAGCCTTCATGGCCTCAGTGTCAGCTCCTGCCTCCAGGTTCCTGCCCTGCTTGAGTTCCTGTCCTGACTCCTTCAGTGATAGATTATGATGGGGAAGTGGTCATGGCGTTCCATCATACCGAGAGTAATCCCAACTGGGACATCTGTCTAGATAAAAATATCTTCATCATGGCCTCACATTGCAACAGAGGCATCCAAGCATATACACACTCAGAGAGCCAATCACTCTTAACTATTGTATGCTGTGTGTGGTCTGTGTGTGTGTGTGTGTGTGTGTGTGTGTGTGTGTGTGTGTGTGTGCGTGTGTGTGCGTGCGCGTGTTGTGTATGTGTGTCCTCGTGTGTGTGTGTGTGTCTGTGTGTGTGTGTCTGTGGTCTTTGTGTGTCTGTGTGTGTCTGTGTGTGTGTGTGTGTGTGTGTGTGTGTGTGTGTGTGTGTCTGTGGTCTCTGTGTGTCTGTGTGTGTCTATGTGTGTCTGTGTGTGTCTGTGTGTGTCTGTGTGTGTGTCTGTGTGTGTGTGTCTGTGTGTGTGTGTCTGTGGTCTCTGTGTCTGTGTGTGTCTGTGTGTGTGTGTGTCTGTGGTCTCTGTGTGTCTGTGTGTGTCCGTGTGTGTCTGTGTGTGTGTGTGTGTCTGTGTGTGTCTGTGTGTGTGTGTGTCTGTGGTCTTTGTGTGTCTGTGTGTCTGTGTGTGTGTGTGTGTGTCTGTGTATCTGTGTGTATGTGTGTCTGTCTGTGTGTGTGTGTGTCTGTGTGTGTATGTCTGTGGTCTCTGTGTGTCTGTGTGTCTGTCTGTATGTGTGTGTGTGTGTGTGTGCTGTGTGTGTCTGTGTGTGTGTGTGTGTGTTCTGTGGTCTCTGTGTGTCTGTGTGTGTGTGTGTGTGTGTCTGTGTGTGTCTGTGTGTGTATGTCTGTGGTCTCTGTGTGTCTGTGTGTGTCTGTGTGTGTGTGTGTCTGTGTGTGTCTGTGTGTGTGTGTCTGTGTCTGTGTGTCTGTGTGTGTCCGTGTGTGTCTGTGTGTGTGTGTGTGTGTCTGTGTGTGTCTGTGTGTGTGTGTGTCTGTGGTCTTTGTGTGTCTGTGTGTCTGTGTGTGTGTGTGTGTGTGTGTGTGTGTCTGTGGTCTCTGTGTGTCTGTGTGTGTGTGTGTGTGTTCTGTGTGTGTATGTCTGTGGTCTCTGTGTGTCTGTGTGTCTGTCTGTGTGTGTGTGTGTGTGTGTGTGTGTCTGTGTGTGTGTGTGTGTGTGTGTGTGTGTCTGTGTCCCTCCTCCCCTCCCTCCTTTTTTCTCCTCCTCTTCCTCATCCTTCTCTCTCCCACCCCCAGTCCTGCTACATGAGAGCCACGGCCTGTTCCACTGAGCTGTGTCCCCATCCCACCCAGTTCCCCTTTCCTTCTGGGGCTTCTAAGCTGCTGGAGACACTAAGCGACATGCTGGTGCTGGGCCACACTGCTGAGTAGCTCCCGCTCCAGGACCTAATTTTCACCGTCTGCGCGGGAAAGGAATAGAAGCTGTCAAGTTCCTTCCCTTTGACTTTTCTCCTTGACTCCCCTGTTTTACAGACCGACTATATGCAATCTGGGGATTTTTTAAATGAAAGGTTATTCTATAAATTCATCTTAATAAAGTCAATGGGTGGGCACCGTGTACTGGCCACCATGTGTGAACACGATGATTGTGGCCATGCTTTATACTTTTATGAAATGCCTCGTCAAAGGATAGAAAATGTGCTCTCATGGAACTAAAAGCTAGGTTTCACGGTGTAAGTGTTGTAAGGGGGGTAGAAATGATCTACAGCCCCACACCAAAGGATCCTGAACTAACCAGTGGTAAAGGCCGGGAATTATTCCCAAATGAAGTAAAACTGGCTTTGAAGTTTTACATTTTCCATTTTAGTTAACCTTACATTTAAAAAAGGGAAGGGGAGAGTGCACTAAAATAATAGTGTCATTCTACGTGTGCTTGGGTCTCTGCTGCAATCCTTATGTTCCCCCTGAAATCTTTGTTTTATCTTTATGAGCCATACAAGGCTCTGGAGAATGTTGGCCATTAGCCAAGTTACCATGAGGATAAAAAGACATGGTGAGAAGTGGCGATGCAAATACTTTCCCTACTTACGTAGCGACTCTGGGTTTCAGTCCACGGCCAAGTTTGTTTTGCCTGTTATTCTCCTAAGAGAATATATGTTTTCACAAATAAAACAAAACAAAAGCTCAAAGAAGCACTATTTTGATAACTGTATCACACAAAATACTTCCCGTTGATAGAGCTTTCCTATCAACGTTAAAATCGTGAGTAACCTTTCAAAGGAAATCATTGTGGCGTGAAGAGAAGACGAATGAGTTTGTGATTGGAATGGGATAGGTTGGTGAATATTTGGGAATGCTAGAAATGGGAATTAACTTTGCATTGACTCAGCAGCTTTGCTTGAACTTATTAAAGTTGTTAGTCTAAGCGCACTTCATCAGCTGGCTCTAAAGCATATGTGCCATGGCTAGTTAAAAATTGAATTTCTGTACTACTGATGTAATTTCTTACTGTATAAATAGTCTATCTGGGAAACTCTCCAGTACTGATATAATAGTCTCCAATAAATACTAACAATGGTATCAAAACTGCCTTAAAGTACTATACAGAACCTTCAGTTTTTATTTACATAAAAAGGTTCTTCATGCTGGTTTGTTATCAATGGGATCTGCAGTTATGAGATGGTTTTTTCATCTTGTGACCTCTTAAGTATAGAATGTCATTGAATTCTGGCGTCCATTGTTCTGTTAGCGTGTTAACGGCGTGGCCGTTGTCAAACGCCTGGAACACCCATGTCTTTGTGTGTCTCACATCATATGTGAGCTTCCCCATATGCGAGCCGTGTGTGGCTGCTAATTATTTTACATTTTATCATGGCTAGACTTCCAGATGGTTCTATATCGGGTAAAGTAAGGTTCAAATGGGCCTGGATTCTGTCATGTAGAGCTTATGAAGAAATGAGTGAAAATAAAATAAATGTCAGTATTCCAAAACACAACAAATGGCATCTATTTAAAAGGAGAGGAAATAGAAGCCAAGGGTCAAGAGTGAACAATGCTGTGCTGGGAAATACTGAACCCTATATGTCTTGAGTAAGGATATAAATTAAGAACTTGGCTATCTTAGAAACTAGGGAGAAGTTGGGACTATATAAACTTGAATATTCCCTAATAAGAGGGAGAAAATTTAACCATGAATTGGATAAAATTGCCTGGAAAAAAAAAAAAAACCACTGCTGCATTGGAAGGAAAATCAATCAGACCAGAGGTTCTGGTAAATGAAAAGGGACATCATTGGACTCGAAAGCCCAACAGGAGAAGACAGAGGTGGTGAGTTAGTTGTTCTTAACAACGTGGCACTTAAGAAAGTTGAGAGTGATGACAATTTTTGGGATGCGGGTGCAGAATGTAGGTGGATAGGTGGTTTGAGCACAGTGGCTGAGAAGTTACATATGCTTTTACTTGCACACTAAAGATGGTCACAGTCACAGAGGCAGAGACAATCTGAAGGTACTGGCATCTCCGAAGAGTAAACACTGATCTGGGCGCCTGCAGCTCCTGGGGACTGGATGGATAGTGTCTTGCCAAGATGTGACACTCAGGCAGTGGCGTCCCCTCCACTCTCAACGAAGAAACTAAAAGGAGTGCTTCTGAAAATGCAGCATGTCAAACTGTGCTCAGAGATAATTTTAACATGTTAAAGGATTACAAATAACCTGCAGAGCATCAGGCTTGATGGTAAGAAACCAGATACCCCTCTGCTAAGACTGAACACAAAGCAAGGACATCTCTTTGTACCGCTAATATTTTATCACTGTCCTAGATAATGCAGGAAGAAAATGAATCTATAAAACTTAAAAATGAGTTTGTATGCAAGCTGAGGAGAACTGGAAGTCTGTGTTTGTATGCTGTGGGTTCACCTATGTAAAACAGCTTCAAAGAGTTAATGAAAGGCACTTAGATTGAAGCCATAGAAAGCCACGTCCTAGTAAAGATGTTGCTTGTTTTTCTCTGGTTCATCAATGAACAGATAGAATTAGAAACTAATGCTTACATATCATATATGTTACCTGTAAATATTTGAAGCACTCAGTTATAAATAGTGCATACATTTATGTGATCCACATAAAAAATAAACACTGGTTTTAAAAATATAGAATATCTAAGTAATTGCACACTAGACTAGGTTATTTATATGAATTCATGCCTGTAGTTAACATGTCGGTCCTTACAGATACAATCAATAGATTTGGCACCATGACAGTAAAAACATCCAAGCAAGTCGTACTATAAATGTCTACCAAGTGATTCTGAAGTTCATACTAAAAAGCAAATACCAGCTCGGTCAATGCAGCTCAGAAAGGAACAGGAACAATAGCAGAGAGACTAGTGACTGGTAGCCATTATGTAAGCTTACTGAAAGCTCTAGTAATTAAACACTGGAAGAATAGAAAAAACAAATCAATTAGATAAGCAAAGAGCCCAGAATGATTCTCAAGCAAATGAAGTCAACTGATCTTTGTCAAAAGAGGCAAAAACAATCCAATGCAGCAAAGGCAGATGTTTTTGACAAATGCTACATGAACAATTGGGAAACCACATGAAAAAGTCCAGACTGATTTTTTTTTGTACCATTGATATTTTTACATTAAAATCTGTGCTGGGATTCTGGCTGCATCTTTTATAGAACTTTATTGTCTTTGTAAGTTCAAGTGTGCATTAGTCCTTTTTTGTCTGGAAAACACTCTTTCCCTGGAGTTGTCCACCACCGCTGGCTCTTAAATATTTCTATTTCTTCTTCCACATAGATTTTTTTTTGAGCCTTGAGGGGAGGGCTATGATAAAGACATCCCATGTAGGACTCAGTGCTGTGAAGTCCTACATGGGAAGTGTTAATTCCCATCCATTACAAGAAGCTTCTCTTATGAATGCTGAGTGATCCTTGGGTATAGCAGTGTGTCATTTGGAGTCCAGAGCAGGAAGTCCCACCCCTAGCTAAAAAACGCTTTACAGTACAGCTGCTGGGAGTGAGAAAATCAGTTTTTTCAGTTGAGAGGCACTGAGTATATCAGCTACATTCCCGGGAAGACCCCATGATCAGGAGTAGTTGGAAAAAACAAAATGGACTTAATTGGGGGGGTTCTTTTGGTGTGTGTGTGTGTGTGTGTGTTTTGGCTTAGGTTTGTTTGTTTGCCTTTTTAATAGAGAAAACATGAAATTAGATAGGTAGGGAGGTTGGCACAGATCTGGTAAGGGTTATGGCAAGGGAAAGAATATGATAAAAATATATTCTCAAAAGCAAATAAAAGCACAAAAATTTAAATTAAAATCAATAATAAAACAACGTCCTAAATCTGAAAACTATAAACTGTATATACATATAAAATAGAAAAAAGTTCAGTTGATCTCAGTTTTAGTGGATATAATCCCAAAAGAACAGCCCATGAAAAGAAAATCTTCCATTTTAGTCTTTTAATTAAAACTTATTTGCAAAAGACACACTTATCAGAGTGGGAAAAAAGGCTAGGCATGGGGAAAAATTATTTGTAAGATACATATCTGTTAAAGTACTTAAGACCAGAAGTATGAACACTCCTTTTGTAAAAAGGAGAAGTCTGAGCATACACATCATCGAGAAGGAGGAGAAGGAAAAGGAGAAGGAGAAGAAGAAGAAGAAGGAGAAGGAGAAGGAGAAGAAGAAGAAGAAGAAGAGAAGAAGAAGAAGAAGAAGAAGAAGAAGAAGAAGAAGAAGAAGAAGAAGAAGAAGAAGAAGAAGAAGAAGAAGAAGAAGAAGAAGAAGAAGAAGAAGAAGAAGACAATGATGACACACAGATAACAAGGTAGCATACAAAGAAAAAAATAACAATTTTTTGTGTGACGGGGGAACAATGAAATGAACAAGATGCCACTATAAACCTACTAAATACAAACACAGACAATGCCTAGTGCCAACAATATATAGAACTACAGAAACTCTGATTTGTTGCTGATGAGAATACCAAACGGTATAATCACATAGGAAGGTGTTTTGACCATGTCTTCAAAGTACGACTATTATGTTCCAGTAGTCAAGTTCCTAAGTTCTGGTGCAAGTCAGTGGAGCACTTACCTGACACACAGTGGCTGTGTGTTTTTATAGCAGCCTTGTTCATATTTGGAAATTGGAAGCAATGGTTCTTTTCAGTGAGTGAATGGGTAAACAAACTGTGGCACGTAAATACAGTGGGACATCATCCACCTCTAAAAACAAATGAGCAATCATGCCTCAAAAAGAAATGGAAAAATATTACATGCCTATTGCTAAGTGAAAGAAGGGAGTCTTGCAAGGTTATGTACTGAATAATCCCAAGTACATTGCATTCTGGAAAAGGAAACAAAACAAAATATAACATAGACGACGGTAAGAAAGTCTGGTGGCTACAAGGACTCTAGCGAGGGAGGCGGAGACGTGAATATATGGAATGTAGTTAATATCTAAGAAAATTAAACTGATAAAATATAATGATGGAAATATAATACTATATACTTATCAAAATCAAATGACTAGAACTACACAGCACAAAGATTTGTCTTCCAGTAGACTTTGGCCCTTAGTTAAAAGCATTTAAGTGGCTTATTAGTTACAATAAATATCCCCCATTCGTGCAAGACAGTAATAACAGAGGAAACTGTGGGTGACCAAGGACATTATTGAAACACATTTTATACTAATTTTTTTTTCAGGCAAATTAAAATTATGCTAAAAATAAATCCTGTTAAAAAAGAAACAATCTAATTTAATTCTATGAAAGAGACATTAATTCTGAGTGATTTGTGATTTTTGTCAATACCCAAATCCTAGAGACTTGGTCATTTTTTTATTAAGGTAATAGATATTTGCTGATGTTTTAAAAATCATCGTGTGTGTTTTTTGGCGGCGTGATCAGCATCTTCATAGGCATTCAGAATGCCATCTAAGGGCTTTGACCATGAATATAAATAAACGGTAAACAGGAAAGCAATTCCAGAGAGTGGCCATTAAAATTGGTTGGTAAGATGCTGAATTTCAAGGATGAGATATATTTGCACATTCTAAAATTGCTTCATACTTACTGGCTTTCGTCTCTTCCCTGAAGTAACTGTTGACCTCGTTCACTGGGTTTTCAAGATCCATCTTCCTTCCACAACCTGTTCCTGCTCCAGATTTTGGCAGGACAAAAGAGGCACCTGGGTTGGGAACAGCCAGATTGCCAGGATGTGGCAGCCACTTTTTGCCATGAGAACAGCACCAAGCTTATTTTAAATACACCAGGCAAGCTATTATTTGAGTGGATATTAAAAAAAAAAAATGTACCAGTATCCTTGGCACAGAGAGGATGCCCCAAATTATCACTGACCCTCTTTGCTTTGGCTGGTAAATGAGCCCATCTGTTTTAATGAACAGGGAAAGACTGCGCCCTTCCTTGGCCACACAAGCAGGCAACACTGACTACAGAATCAGGCAACGGTCCTCCCGCCAGTATTTACTATTGGGCTTCGTTTGTTGAATCAGTTCAACAAAAACAGTATCCTATCTGATGGGAATGTTGACCACAGCAGAGGAAACTACATCGCCAAAAATGTGAGCCCGCCTGCCCGCCCCTTCGCTGTCTGTGAGCACTTTCAGTCTTTCTCTTGAAAGTCTTGGGGGTCTGTATTTAAATGTGGACAAAGATGGTGGACACGGGGGCGCGTGGCGCATCATCCCGTGGGCACATTGTCACTCACAGCTTTTACTGGCAGATTTGTTACGATGACTCTGCTAGTGAATATCTGGAGATGTGCATTTGTGTCAGCAAGTTGAAGCATTTTTCCAGGGGTTAAAGGGGCTATTTAAGTTTGTACAGTAATAAAATGAGTTAAGCCTGCCACAGTTAAGGTATTCCAGGCAAGGTTGTCACCTTCTTGATCCAGTGTACTCAGTATAGCACAAACTCTTGTTTCTTCCTGGTGATAGAGGAACCAGCACAAGCATATGGTGTAGTGAGTACATTTGAGAATTCGTTTTATTTTTACAGGAAAATAATTCCAGTTTCTCTGATAAACTAGCCTGAATGTTGCATGTGTGTTTGCTTAGCTGTTTGCGGGTCTCAAATGTCACCCTCATTCTACTGCATGTTGTTTACAGAAGGAATGACGTGCTCTATCAAGAAATGCGTTGAAGTCCTCATAACAAAGGGGGAGAAACGGCACACATCTTTTGCTTATTGTTTGCCTCTTCTGTTGGGTTTGCCTCTCCAAATGAACCAGATAATTAATTAATCATGTTCTCTAGAGTAGAAAATTGTCCCGATTAGACCAAGGTCAGAATGCAGTTCACTGCTAAGGCTGATGAATTCCAGCCACCTTCCTAGTCTGGTAGCTTCTGGAAACACACTGTAGGCAATGCTCAGGAGATAATGCATTGTAATTGTATTAGAGAAGGTAGGCTATTTTATATTGTTTTTCATGTCTGAGAAATGGAAACACATGCAGGGCTCTTCTCTACCCACAGAAAACGGTGAGTTGGTGCTCAGATTGTCACGGGTGATCTTGAATGACTGGAGTCCCTTCCGTGGAAGAACAGACCTGGTACACCCTCTGCTCAAACTCAGTCCCTTCCATGGAGGAACAGGCCCTTTTCAGATTACCACTGCCTTCTCTGTGTGCTTATCATAGGGTAATGCTCCAGTCAGTCTTGCTGAGAGAATAGGAAATATGGGCTTCTCTGTGAGCAAAATCAGAAACATGAGGCCATACCCTGAATATTACCAATACAAAGCCCACCTCTTCATCCCATGCACCTTTCTCTATCCACAGCCCTGTGTTCCACGCTCCGGCTTCCCCTCCCGTCTGTCCATCCATTTACCTTGCCACTCCGTGTAGAACCCACTATTTCTCTTCCCCTTTCCCATCTTTCTCGTAATAGTAAAGCATTTCTGTCTTCAGGAATAAAGACACTGCCCCACCTTTCCCCTCTGTCCTACTTTTCACAGTCTTTGCAAGGAGGCTTCTTGGGAGCCATGTTTTAGGCATTTTCCAGCCTTCTCGTCTTAGCAACTTCTCGCTGCAGGGTAACGTGCTCTCGTGAACACTTCTTTGGCCGAGATCCAGAAGAGCCCTTAGTCCCACTTTAGGAAATCTTCCTAAGTGGAATCTGAATGGACAGACACTGTCAGCCACGTCCTGATCTTTCATCTCCCTCCCCCCACCACCGCTACCTTGCCTTTCCTCTAACTTATCTGGATGTTTTCCAATCTTCCTGTCCAGAAAGGGTCAGCTGGGAGTTAATGATGGACAGGACATGTTGAAAGACGTAAATGGCTCTGGTGTTTTTCATGGTTCATCAGGTGGCATTACAAAAGCGTCATGTCCAGTGACATTTGGAGCTCAGTGTCCTCTGCCCCTCCTGTCAGCGCTGGGCTTGAAGAAGCTCATTGCCCTGCCCCCTGCCCCCTGCCTTCCTCTCAGTTCGATCCTTGTCATTTCCAAATACCGGAAACCTGATGTCTGTCCTGTTTGGCCGTGTTGCTTTCATAACCCTTGGCCTGTGTTAGGGCGGGCACACTCACACTCTCCAGTGCTTTCTACGTGATCAGCCCTTGTATCTGTGTAGCTCCCACTCGGCCATGCCAGGGTTTCCCCACTGACATTTCCAGTATATGTCCCTTTATGTCAGCATTCCCGAGGCTCAGTCCTGTGTCCTTGCAGGGTTCCACCTCGGTGAAGAGTGCTGGTCATCGTCTGTTCAGCAGGCTGATTTACGGGAATGATGTCCTCGTGTTACGTGCATCTCAGAGTTGTGCTTTAAGAGACTCGCCATGCCTCCCCAACTCGTCCCCTCTTGCCACTGTCCTCTTTCATCTTCAGTAGTTGAAAGACCTGCCAAGCATGATGTCTAGCTTGAATGTTGGAAGTGGAATGTGCTTCAAGGACGAGCATAGAGTATCGGTTTAACCTGTGTACCTCAAAATTCTATCACAGTGATGAAATTAATGACCCGTGTGTGTGTGTGCGTGTGTGTGTGTGTGTGTGTGTGTGTGTGTGTGTGTGTGTGTATACAGTCAGATGAAACAGTAGATACAAGTTATGATTGTACATGAATATACAGTAAGATGAAAAACTTCCTTGTGAAATACAATATAAATGTAACTCAGTTTCTTCTCTCCCTATTAATCTCTTATAATCTGGCTTCTGTCACAACAAATATGATTGCTGCCCCCATTAATTGTGCTGACTTATTGTGCCTTCCTGGAAAATGTTTGGACATTAAAGTCAGTGTCATATTAAATGTGATATCTGTAACAGGATTTTTAAATATTCTAATTTTACTTTTAATTATATGCATATATATATTAGAGAGAGAGAGAGAGAGAGAGAGAGAGAGAGAGAGAGAGAGAGAGAGAGAGTTTAACACATGAGTACAGGACTCAGGGAGGCCAGGAAAGGACATCAAATCCCTTGGAGCTGGAGTTAAGATGGTCATAAGCAGCCTAACATGAGTATTGGGAACCAAGATTGGGTCTTCTCCAACAGATGTACATTCTCTTAACACCAGATCATCCCCCCAACCCTAGGGGTGGGATATTTATATAAATGTAATTTATAGTGCTGGGAATATAGCTCAAGGCAGAACATTTGTCTAGCAAGCATGAGACCCTAGGTCCAACTACCCAGCACTATGACCATGCTGAGATAATTTGTGTGTCTTATACACTGACTCCAGATGGTCTAGGATACTTGTATCATGGATGTTTTTATTAAAAGCATGTGACAACAATTAGATAATTTCATTAAAAAAGCCCCATTGTGTATTATAATTATTAGTCCTGTTCAAGGAGCCTACAAACCATATTCATTCCCACATTTCCAGATCAATAAAAGTATCTGTCAGTCAGGAGTTACTGATGAAGAGGATGACCGTAAGCATAAATGGCTCTGGTGGTATTTGAGGCTAAGTGGAAGGCATCACAAAGGCATCATGTCCTATGGCACAATGTCCCCACCTCTCCTGATAGAGCTGTACGTTGAGCAGCACATTACCTGCCAGTCTTTCTGTCCCAGGTCAGAAGGAAGGAAAGAGAGAGAAAAAAAGGGAAGGAAGGAAGGGAGGAAGGAAAAACAAAAGAGGAAGAGTAGATAGATGATTGATAGATAGATGATTGATAGATGATATATATAGATAGGTAAATAGATGATAGATATAGATAGATGATTGATAGATATAGATGATAGATATAGATAGGTAAATAGATGATAGATAGAGAGAGAGAGAGAGAGATAGATAGATAGATAGATAGATAGATAGATAGATAGATAGAGGAAGGAAGCGGGTCATACACACTGTGGTAAATGAGGACAATTTAGAAACATACGCTAAATACATACTGTGTGTAAGGATGGCTCAAACCAAACAAGATGTTTGAGTTCTTTCCTGCTGAATTGGGAAATGTGCTGAGAAAGACTGCTACTTTGTAATGAAGCAAAAACCCCGTTCAGAAAAGCCTCATTAGTTCAAGGATTTATGTCATTATCCCAGGATAGGGTCCTCTCATTTACCCGAAGAGAGTCAGTCGTATGACAGAGGCCACAATTCCGTCCTTGTCTCAAGACCCTGATCTCTGTTTTCCCTGCAAAAGCATGCGATGTGGTTGCTGTTTTTTCTGGGTAAGGTGTAGGAGACGTTGACTTCCCCCTCGACCTTCCAGTAGCGTTTCTGCCAGTCTCTGCTAATTCTGCTGAGATGGTGTAGAATATTCCATGAGGAAAACACATAAAAAGACATAGCTGTCCCTGGCCTCTAAAAGGCACATCAACCCACATCATAATAAACTGTCACTGGGGGAAATGAGGCTAATTTTCCCCAGGTTTAAATGGAAGAACCCACCAACAATTAAAACCGAACAAACTCTTTGATGATCCCCACATTTAGTAGTGGAAAGAGCCGGTGCAGCCCTAATCCCTGTCAATCACGTGAAGAACTTATGTTCATTGTCCTTTACAAGCTGCTTATAACTGGTGCCATTAAAACTTATCCGTCATCGCACATTGGTGCCTGTCACAGCTCTAGAAAATCTAGATGTTTTCCGTGGTGACTGATCTGTGATTATGGCTCCATCCAACCCTCACACCTCAGTATGGAGGTCGGGAAAGTAATTTCCCCCTCTTACTTCAAAAGTAGTTTCTTACGGATTAATTAAAGTCCCAGTGTCTTTCAGCTTCCTGTCCCTGTCTAGAACAACTTCTGGGAGCTCTGTGCTCAGTGCCCGGAGTTTTCCTGGCTCTGCCACCAAGCTCTTACGAGCTCATCTCTTGTACATGTAGACGAAAGTGCTGAACTCAATTCATATGTCAGAATACAGATTCCCAGATCCAGCTCAGATATGATGCATCAGGACGCTTAACTCTTGGCAGTAATGTGGCTGTTTTCTATGAGGGAACCACTAAGGTAATAAAAATAAAAATTAAAAAATACTTTGTACATTCAGCTCAGAAATTTTATATTTACTCTATGACAGGTTGTCAGATCATTAAAAATTAAAATGCAACATTTTTTTTTTATTTCCCTGGCTCATGGTCCTGGGGGGATACCACATGTGCAGCTAAAATTGTGTCAGACAAAGCAGGAAATATCAGGAGAAAATGTCAGGTCCATTTGAGTCCTTTAGATGTCAAGTCCTTTAGCTAGCCGTGCTGTAGAGGGGGTTCTGATGATAATGCCCGAGTCTGGTTTTCCCATCTCTGCTACCATGCTATTGGTTTAAAGCAAAGAAAAGTGTTCAAGTCACACTGTGTGACCCACATCCTACCATTTCCTCTCCCATCACCTGTCAATCTTCATTTTGAGCCCAGTGTTTCTGATCATTGCCATATGGTTATTTTTTTTCAGTCATTTATTTGCCAGAAACTTACCCAATATCTGGTAGTTACCTGATGGGAGATGTGATTCTGTATATATGTTTCTCATACTGTTAATAAAGCCCTGTGGCCAATAGAAAACTAGATAGGTGGGGCTAGGAGACTAGGAGGAGGAAGAGGAAGTAGTAGGTGGAGTCAAGATGTAGCCGGGGAAGGAGCAGGAAGCCTGCCGCGCGGCTCGCCGATAAGACGACCACGTGGAAATACTTAGATAAGTAGAAATGGGGGCCCAGACCTGTTGCAAACAAGATGGCGCTGGCGGGCGGGTAGGAAAAACCTGCGGTAACATAATGGTGTCAGAAGTGGGAAGTAGTAGGTGGAGTCAAGATGTAGCCAGGGAAGATGCAGCTCGCCTGCCGCGCGGCTCCCCGATAAGACGACCACATGGAAATACTTAGATAAGTAGAAATGGGTTAATAATTAAGACAGAGCTAGCCCATAAACAGTAATGATAACTGGCCGACGGGATTGTATCAAATACAGAGTCTCTGAGTGTTATTTGGGGCTGGTGCGGCTGTGGGCCCACGTGGCAGCAGGACCAGGAGGCCGGCGGGGAGACCTGCCGTAACAGTTACCGTACCTAGGAAAGTGAACCAACCATGTGGTGGAAATCCTCAGGGTTCTAAGGAAAGATGGACAGATGATGAACGAACTTGAAAATTCCCTGACTTGGAGCAGACCACGGGGCCCCTGTGACAGAGCAGTTAACCAATTCTGTGGGGCTGGAAAAAGTTTTCCCATTAGCTGAATTTTAATCTCAAAGACCACGAAAGAGGACGCATTAGGATGAATTGGGGTCATTTCAGTCACTTTAAAGGCTGCTGAAGGCTCAAGAAGAAAAGTGTAAATGGGTTGAAATGTAGTAAAATCGCAGTGAATTGTGGAGTAGGAGAAAGCCCGCAAGAATCCCTATGACATATTTTTCGGTCCTTCTTTCTCTTAGACCCCCTCTGTTCTCTTTCAGGAAGCAGTAAGTCCTCTCACAGTCTCTGTAGCATTGTTAACTGAGTGACCGTTTTGCACTCACCTACTGCTGGTGACGCTCTTATCCCTGTGACAGTGCTGAACAGTGGAGCTCCTACAAGACAGAGATGATCTTGTGGTTGGGAATCTCAGTCCCTAAGTTTCCAATGCAGCTAATCTGGCATCTGTCCCTGTACATATCTCTCCCTCTTCCTCTGCCAACACCCCAAGGAAAGTGTCACCTCACCTCTGCTTCCTCAGTATTTCCTGATTGCTTATGCCGCCGCTGGACCTGTTGCACACTCTCCCCTTCATCCATACTCACAGCAACTTCCCCAAAAGACAGTAGTGATGTGTTTTTTCTTAATTACCAGACAGTAGAGGGTAACATTTTCTGTGTGGAGGGGCTGCTCTTCTTTTCTCCTATGAGGATAACCTTTCTGTTTCTAGCTTGGACATATTTTGATCGATACATTTTACACAACAACAGACAGAATTGTTTCCCAAAACAGTAACAATGAAATCACTGCCTACTCAAAAAGGTTCAGAGGTTTACAAAAACTGCCGTATATCCTGGCCTGAGATTGGCCCTTTGTGATGGTCTGGGTTCAGCCGTTCTCCGTGGTACTTTATTCTGAGGCTGGTGGCAAAAGCTCCATGTGTCCAGCAGGACGGACAGCCTCCAAAAGGAAAAGCATGGTTTTTGGTCCTTTTTCTGACCAGAAGACAAATCCCCCTGCCAAGAAAAATCCCAGCACACTTGCACTTGTAATCGTTACTTATGATTGAGAAAGAATAAAAAGTTACCATCACTGGCATAATGAGCTGGATGACTAAATGAGAATACAGCCCAGTCACCTCTGGACTACGCCCCTCTTAAATACTCTACCACCCTGTACATGGGTTGGTCCAGGTTCTCGGTGTTGGAAGATTACTTTTAATAGAAACTTCTCCTCATCTTCTGGGTGATGCAGCAGCACCCTCAGTTTATCCTATCATAGCCCACCTCAAAGTAGATGGCATTTCCCTGTTTTGTTTTGTTTTTTTTTTTTTTGTTTTCATTTTTGCTATGCTTTGCCTTCAACAAGGCAGGAGCTACATCCCTCTTATCCATCATTACATGTACTCCTAACAGATCATGTATTACAGACTCATAAGAGTTTTGCATGATAAACTAAACTTTATAAATTAAAATTCAAATGTTAAATATTAATATAGTGTCCTATTTTCCAGTTTATTTAATAATATTCATTTTGAGCCCCCAAAGAAAGTATTTTAAGTATGATTTAAGGTTGCTATCATAAATATAATTTAAATATAAGCCAGGCAATGCTTTTTATTTATCAAATCAATATAGCATTGCACACTTCAAACAGCCAATAGCGATATCAATTTCAGTTACTCGGCTTGGAAAATTTAGTGATTTGCCACACTGATCAGGTGGTTCCTCTAGCCACACAATGGCAGGACTGATCAACATTCTGACTTGGTTGTCACTCACTTAGGTAAAAAAGTGGTATTTGTCCTTAAGACCTTCACCTTCTGGCAAGCATAAATTTAGCCTGTGTCCTCTGGTCTCCTTCTGTGGCTGTCCTTGCTTCTTGCAGACTCCAGGCAGATTGTGATGACTTACCAGCACTGCCAAACCAGCTACTCTTGTCTCTCTCATGTAATGCAGCAAAGGGAGCCTCCGGTCTTCTGTGTGATGCAAGGCCGGGCTGGGTCCCACCTCATCTGCAGCTGAGCTGCATCCTCAGCACAAGTTTATTGACTTAACCCTTCCTCCTCTTTACTGATGGAGAGTGCAGCCTTTTCCTTCTTACGAAAGAACAGTTCATGTCACCTCTTCCATTGCCTAGCAACTTAATTGCCAGCAACTGTTGCTGTGATCATGAGGGTGCTGTCACCCAGTTTTCTAAAGATAAGGAATCTGGTACGAATTTCAATGCCATTTTGGCCTCCTCGTGAGTTCATGGTTAGATGGCCGGCTCCTTCCCGAGGCTCTCATTCCCTGGCTCTCTGGATACTCTCTTTTTATCCTTTTTCTCCCCCCAGCTGTTTGCCTCTTAGTTTTAATGAGAGAAATGGACATCATGATTATCTGAAGTCCTATACTGAAGGAAAACAAAATTTATCCCTTGGCTCAAGAGCTATTTAACCATCTGCTACTGATCCGGTACCCTTGGGCTATGGTCAGAATGTCCCCCATTGACTGTTCTCTTTCATCCTGAGTCCAGTGACATGTTACTGGCATAATGGAAATAGACCAAAATGTGCGCACAACTTCACCCATGGCTCAGTCTCCAGCAATGGATTAGGAGGTGAGTCATCAGGCTTTACATAAGCTCCAACCGTGACAGGGTAAGGGGAAGGCAGAGCTGGAGTCCATATGCTATTTTCTATTGTTTCATGCAAATATGTGGTGTTTCAAGTGTGTTAAGTTTGCTTTTATGAGCTGTCCTGGAAACCTAATTATAATTTGTAATATTTTTCCATGGAAATTATGTTATTATGTTCCAAAGTACACAATTTTCAAGTGAACTTCTGAAATAGCCTGCTCATTAGGTGTGAACAACCTGTCCAGGAAAACGTTACGGCAAAGATTTTTATCTCCTATTTCTTCTTTGTTGTACTAAGAATAAACAGGGAAATTTTCACCTTAAAACTTAATTGCATAGAAATTTTCTCTATATGGTTGACCTTTCACTGAAAAATGAAAAATATTTTACCAATGAGGATCATTGAGGCCAGGGAAAAGTACTTGGGCTGACAGGGAAATCGGGTATTATCATTTGGAAATGGTAGCATGTTATGTTTGTTACTGTTGTTGATTTTTAAAAGGTGGTGTGTTTCTGGTAGACCGCTAACAATTTTGGGGCTCATCAATGATTTGAGAAAGCAAGCTTAAAACATGAAGCAAGCATCCAAACCAACACAAGCATGCCCCTAAAGGGAAACATAAATCCTGGGTTTAGATCTCAGATACAGAGACGTCTAAATGAAAAGTAAGTGGTTGTCGAGTTTCAAAGACTAAGCCTCGTTGTCACATGGAGAAAGGAAGGGTGTTGAGATTGTGAGCGCAGGGCTTGTATCTCCCATGCAGTTGTGGTTTAAATAACGTTAAGTGAATAGGAAGTCAACTGCACGCTGAAGCCTACTGCACGAAAACATGGTGAGTATCCCACGTGGATCCTGTAGGGTTCTTTCTGTTTGAGTGATTTCTCCTCCCTCGTCCACATTCTTTCTCACCCTGTTTCCTCAACGACCCTTCTGCTACATCAGGGTCTGCCAGCATCTTCACTTTCATGGCATCTTCTCTAGATTCTTAGGAGACAGGCATTGTCATCCTTTTTCTGCACCTTCAATTCTTCCCTGACTCTTTGAGATGAGTATCTAAACATAACAATTTAACTTCAGATGGAAGGAAATTCCGTCTCCATTTTGACCTTCTGTGTCATTAATCATTTGTGATCTGTGTTGCCATCTATGGCCTTCTTTTGTCCCTTTCTTTTATTTCTCCCTTCTGTGACTTCTTTGTAAATCAAGTAGTTAGCAAGGATGACTTCCTTTGAAATAAGTAGAAAGTTGATGGATATGGATGAAGGTAGCTGGAAGTGGAGTATATGTGGTTTTTTGGGTTTTGTTTGTTAGATTTTTGTGAAACGATCAATAGCAAAAAGATGAAGACTGAGTGAGGATGCTAAGACTGATGGATTGTCAAAGGTAGGTCGCGGTGGGAGGCAGAAAAGAATAAAGAGAGTGGAAGGATGATAAGTTAAAGGTGCTATTAACCATAGTGTGAAAGAATTCCCTGTTGAACACTTACATGCTGATGTAGGTCACGCCCAGACTAGTATATATTAAACACCAGAAGCCATAACACCCTTTTTCTAAGCCGAGGAATTGGACATCACTGGTCCTCAGATATGAGGACCTGGATGACATGAAGGAACAATGGCCCCTTGCTAGAACTCTTAGCTGGCAGGATTCTGTTGTATTGATGTTTTGCGGGTAGTAAAATGAGGTTCAGTAGCCTGGAACTCAGGATAAGTCATTCTTTTCATCAATTTGAGCCTCAGCTCTCCTTTACTGTTTAATGTGGTTTGAAGGCTCTGGAAATCAGTGTGTCCTGGACAGTAGAGACAGGAAATCAACTGCAAAAGCAAAAGAAAGTGACTAGAAATTACTTTTGAGACCTCCTGACCCAAGCGCCGCCTTGCAGTCTCCAGCTAAAGTCTTAAATTAGACAGGTCAAGGATAAAGCCAGCTCTTTGCCAGCCCCCATAGGTTCCTCTCCTGTCTCCCAGTGAAGGCACTCCCACCTGAACTCTATAGCAGGGAACCTCCTCTTTCTGCTGTAGCAGGAAAAATTCTTCTCTTCTATGCACGTTGAAGCCATTCTGCTTTCTCTGCCGCCGCCTTTGGTTCAGTCCTCACGACTGCTTTTAGTTGGGCCCCAAGCATCCAATCCCGCTCATGTTTAGGATTCTCCTTTTTAACTGAGAATGACACCCGCCAAGTCAGGTTTCTGCTTTATAGTGAGCAGTTGCGCGTAGCTCATCCATATTTGAAGCAGCATTGTTTATTGACATTTTCAGTGACTTTGGCGACATGCTTATCCAGTGCTGCAGCCATTAGTTTCTCGTGGCGAATGGTGGCCAATGCAACGGGGTGAATGAATCATTTTTCCCTGTGTTTATTTTTAATTGAGACTGGAGTGGTTGTTTTGTGTACAGTGACCATTATAGTGCATACTACAGGTCTAAAGAAAAAGGTACCGGCTTTGGTGTGGTATGTAAGGTATTTACAGACCCATCACAGTTCCCCTCTCCTCTCCTGTCTGCTGGTATAGTGTGTGATAGACTCACACGCACTCATCATCTCCCTGGAACTCCAACATGTCTCTTGCCTGGCTTCCTTTGTATGTGTGTTGGCTTGTGTGTGTGTGTGGGGGGGGCGGGTGGTGAAATATATTTTCTGTCTTTCAAAAATTCGGAAAATTCTACAAGGTCATAAAAGCCTTCTCTTAGCATCTGTCATATCTCTTTAGGGGTTCCTGCAACAACATTTTTTTCTTTTCCCCCCTTTTTCATCCCTCTCTTTCTCTCTCCCATTTCTCTCCCCCACCGAGATATAATTGCCTTTTATTGCTGATCTAATTTTCCCCATTAAACATCCAGAAAGCAGGTTTCAAAATTACTGCATTAGGTAGACAGCTAATATATTTAGGGAAGGGAGGAGAATTAGGATAAACTCCAAAACAAATTCAACTTAATGATGATACGGATGTGTAATTGCAGCTCTTTGGAGGATGAGGCAGGGGGATGGTGTGTTTGAGGCCAGCCGAGCCACACCCTATCTCCAAACAGAGAGCCAAAACAAACAGCACAGCAGCAGTAGCAGCAGCAGCAACAAAACCCTTTCTTTCAAATAAATTATGAAAGATGATAAGAAGTAATAAAGAGGTAGGGCAGGTCCATCCACCGTTGCCACCGGTGTAAACCCCAGTGTGTGTGTCTTCTCTGGAGTTCTGGGAGAGAACAGTCGAGGTTGACCTTCATAGGACATCAGCATTTCCCTTTGCAGTTCTAAATTGAATCCTTTTGGCTCTTGCTTCATTTATATTTCAGATGTGTTCCTGTTTGATGTCAAATCTCTTAAAACTAATTAAGTAATAGATTGCCCATTGAGTACATCATCTATCTTTCAAGGTTAAACAAGAATAAAACACTTTGCCTGGGTTTTCCATTGTGCAATTGCTGATGGGGGTGGGGGGACGCTTTTAATGTGACGCACTGCAGTAGGGAAAAAGCAACCCAGTCCGGTGAAATTGCTAGATTCGGCCAGCCTCATAACTGTTTTATAATCATTGTAAAAAAAAAAAAAATGAAGTGAATTGATGGTCTTTTACGTGTCCCCTGGGAAAATGCCCTCTTGCTCACGGAGTTATCTTGGAAACTTTGAGCTTACTGGGGAGTGAGGAGGGCCATCTCCTTGCCTTCATTTTATGGGATGCAGAGCGACCTGTTGTGTTTCTGAGATTGCTAAGGGAAAGTTGTTGAGAAAAGTGTTCTCCTTAGCACCTACTCAGCTAGTTTCATTGACACTATTACGCACAGACAGCTGAATGAGCTACAGCTATGAAACAGAGTGGGTAGGGAACGCATAATGAACAGGCCTTCGTTACTTCCCATTTTGATGCTAAGGGTCATGGCCAATCAGATTTCTAATGATGGACTGTGTGCTGTTTGATCGTCAATCTAGGGTGTTCATATGGATCCAAAGCCTCCTGTGTTTGTGAGCTTGGAACTGGGGGGAATTCCAACAAGATGAAGCATTAGGCTAGATGTCTGCTCTTAGTGTTTAGGTGTTTCCTGTCCTCCTTTTGTTCAGAGGTAGCCCTACTGTGTGCTGAGGTGTCTGTGTGCACGGATGTTCACCACTCAGCAGGGGAGACATTGTGTTTACATATACATGCTTCTGCATATGGTGGCCTGGGAGCTTCTTAATCCTGGTCACACCTTTCAGAATCCCCCATGTGGCTCTGGATGAATAGTCAGAGCACGCCTTTGAGAGGAAGAAAAGAGCAGGCAAGGATTCCTGGAGTTGTAACCATCCAGAGCTTTGGTGCATTTATACCTGTGTCTATAGAAATGGATACACACACAATCGCTTTTTTTTTTTTCTTTTTAGCTGTTACTTAGAGAGATTAGAAAGCTATTTTTTTTAGTGTTTAGCTAAGAATAACTTCCTTACGAAAATTACTCTTCCAACAGCTAGGTGCAACCTTTGAGTACCTAGGGAAGTTGAAAGAAACCAGTTTCCTGAGCCCTAGCAGAATACAAGAGTGGATATGGAGAATAGCTGTGTGATAGTGCCTTGTTTTGCTTGCTTGCTTTAGTGTAATCATGGTTAACAGGGTTTTTATTTTCTTTTTATTTCATGTATTGTACTCGATTGATGTCATTTCTTCCTCCGTCTCTTATGTCATTTCTTCCTTCCTCTCTTCCCTCAAGCCAAGCCCCTCCCATACCCCCTACTCCTTCCCAAATCCATGGCCTCTTTTTCTTTATTACTGATAAACATAGAGATAGCTGTATGAACCGATATGAACCGATATATAATGCATTTTAAACGCTCATCACTATGTACAAATCTGTGCTTGCTTTTGATTTATTATACACAATTATAAATATTTTCTAATAACTTCCAGGTTGTCAAGTGTTTTGCTCTTATCAGTACAAGTTTTAAACTATAATTTATCTTTTACAGGATGTGGTCTGTCGCTCTTAGTCAAATTGTATTGTGAGGCTAATAGAGGAATCTGTCACATCTGATCCACATCTCGAAGGTGTGAAGATAATGACACAACCCTAATCACTTGTCTAAGACCGTCAAGCTTAATGAATTTCATACCTCCTAGTGGCGCTCTGCGATAGATACTTTATGTCAGATGAGCAGAGCAGACGTGCCGTTAAGATGATGTAACACCACTGCAGGGATCATGGACACACACAATTCCTTACACTTGGAAATCAAGAATTACCCTAACTTCAATCTGTACTAAAGATAAGCAATTGTAACTGACCTGTGAACTAACGAGCTCATGACATGAGTTCTGTCTGCAGAATTCACAGAGGTAGTTCACGCTTCCAGTCATAGATCTGAGGGAGTAGAGACAAGTTGCCCTGGAGCTTGCTGGGCAGCCAGTCTAGCTTATATAGTAAGTTTCAGGATAGTGAGAGACTATCTCAAAAAAGAATGGTAGGTAGTACCTGAGAAACAATAGTCTAGATTACCCACTAACCCTCAGCTACACCTCCACACACAGATGTGCGCACCCCCCACACACACACAATGCAATCACAAATATAGAAATAGCAGTCTCACCTACATTACTTGATAATGCATTGAAATTTCTGGCCATGGCAGTAGGCAAACGATGGAGGAGTTAGAAGAGGTATTGTAGAAGTTGAATTGCTTCTCTGTGATATTACTGCACAATTTTTAGATTTAAGAAAAAAATGAATCAGACAATGTTGGCAAATTACAAACAATTGTAATTTTTGATTTTTTAAAATATATGAAATCGAAAATATTTAGTTGCAGTAACAAAATCATATAAAAAATACATTGCATTTACTTTAATAAGGATTTGCTACATGACCTGAGAATAAGCTGGAAAACATGACACTTACTGTATGTGTTTCAATTCTCCATGATTTGACAGTTTTATTGCAGTTGTATTAGAAACTTCAAAGGTCTGTTTTTAATAATGTAACCGAATATTTCAAAAGTGTCTCTGAGAACCGGAGAAAGAAATACAAACGTACAAAAATGAGTAAGAAATTCATGAGAACTGTGAGTCCTGCAAGATATTTGCACATTAGTAATTATAAGAAAGATATATTTATTAGCCAAGAATAGGTTCTGATATTTTCAGAAAGTAATTAACTTACAAGAATTGTCACAGATTGCTAAGGAAGAGAAAAATGATCCAGTATATGGTAGGAGAATAATTAGACATTAAAAAAAAAAATCAACTCTAATAAGGTCAACTGAACTTCCTTTAAATAAGACAGTGAAACCAACCACAGTGAGATGGCTCAGCAGGAGGCCACACATCATCCAGCCTGATGTCCTGAGCCAGATCTCCAGTGTCAACATGGGGTAGAGAAGAGCTGAATCCTGTAAGTCACCTCTGACATCCGCATGCAGCATACTTACACACGCGTGCACACAGGCATGCACCAAAAGTACTATTTTTTAATTAAAATTACCCTTTCTTTGGAGAGCATTCAAAGAAAGTATCAACTCATTGATGATAACGCAAAGGATTGTTTCTCAAAATTATAAGAAATTGTACACATTTATTATAAAACTCTGTCTGGGTATCAAAATTCTCCATACATGGAGTTAGATAGCAAGGTACTGCCAAGTGTACTTACTATGCACTTACACTGTCATAACTGAGTGACAAAACCAAAATGGGCTGTAGTTCGGGTATGGTCATGGATAATTCACAAAACAGGAGTCCCATACATTAAACACATGTGAGAAGGTTTTCAACCTCATGTAATGTTTTTAAATGTAGCTTGGGTTTAGTTCCTTATCTTTTTTAGTGCAGGTCTAAAGACCGGAGCCAGGCCCCAGCACACACGTATGAAGAGAAGCATGGTGTTATGTTCAGGTAATCCTCACCCTGGAAACAGAGTGGGAGAATGCCGTGGGCTTTCTGTCCAACTACTCCAGCTGAAACTCTGGGCTCCAGACTCAGTGAGAGAGCCTGTCTCAAAAATATGGTGGAGCGTGGTTGAGGAGGATATTAGACATTGACCTCTGGCCACACACAGGCACACACATACATGCACTCACACACACGCACATACACACACATTTGCAACACACACTCAAACACACGCAGACACACACACACACATATATACAACACACACTCAAACACACACATATAGACACACAATACTCACACACAGACATACACACACATACACCCTCTCTCACACACACATACTCACACACAGACACACACAGACATACACTCTCTCACACATACACAAACTCATACACAGACACACACACACATGCACTCACACACACACACAGACACACACAAAGCCAGAATTAAAGCTGATTATCTTTACTAAAGTACAGTATGAATGGAATTGGTACTATTGTAAATATCACCTGAAGAACTAGTGTACTTGTTCTACAGAAATCCAGAAAATACATAATCATTAATATGAGCAGTAATATTTCTTTTTAAAATTGTATTTTATTTAATTTTTGAGAATTTCATACAAACAAGTTGATCCTACAGGATTATTTCAAGATACACAAATGTTGTGGGGTTGTATTACCATATTTCAGAACAATATAGAAAAATTACATGTGAAATATATGAGATATAGTATGTAACTGTTGAAGATGGTGGCTAATGGATGATGGATATCATCAGAAAATATTTGCAATACTTACAAATAAGCCAATAGACACAAGATGCAAATTGTGTATACATTATAGCATACAATTAGCTATGAAAAATGAGTAAAAGACTCACGGCCATTAATGATAGCTATGTTTGAGTGGCTGCACTTGATTATGTAACTTTCACAGTGAAAAGTATCTGGAAGTGTAAACACTTCTTCAAATGCTGCTATTATCTAAGTAGTCATATCATCGTTGTGCTACTTAACTGCCAATGAAGTTCTTGGAAAAAATGCTTCCCCCCCTCCATAACGAAGCTGCTATGTCTTCACTTGAATGTGTAGAGAACTATCATTTTCAGACAGAGAAAAACACCTCTGAGAATTAGCATAATTCCTTGTTTCTTCCCTATCTCTGAAACAGCCATGACACTAATCCATTAAAATACTCTCCCCAGCGAACAATGCTCCACAACAGCTGGGTTTCTGTGAGCACTTCTGGGAGACAGAGCCTCTCCATGGAAATGTGATCATTTTAAAGTTATAGTTAATTAGAAACCCACCACCCCAGTTCTGCCACTCTGGATGGCGGTAACACTACTGGGGGACACCGTGAGTAAGCCCAGGATAATGTATCATATTGTCTTAGTTCACCAGCCAATTCCAGCTGTGACCTATACAGTGATCATAGATATTACAATGTGTGCCACTGACTCAGAACACAAAAGTATTTGCAGTTAGGAGTGGTGTAGACTGAGTTTCTGTCCTGCCTGGTCCCACAGCCATTTACCCCCAAATAAGCATACAGATGCATGCTATGTTAATTATAAACTGTTTTGGCCGATGACTTAGGGCTTCTTACTGGCTATCTCTCTCTTAGTTATTAATCCATTTCTATTAAACTGTGTGTCTCCATGAACTAGCCCAGGTATCTCAGTCTGTAGAGTATGAGTTAATCTCAGATTGTAGAGCAGTTAACCTCAGGATCATGATTCCATGCCCCACCCTGGGTGCCTGGTGGGACAGAAACTACATCTACAGACGGGGGAGGGATAGATAGGGTGGTAGTTTGCCTTACATGTGTGAGGACTGGACTCTGGATTCTTAGAACATAAAAGGGGTCCAGGCAATGGAGGTCCTCTCGCAATCCCAGTGCTGGGGAGGAGGGGACAAGGAATCCTGGATGGTTAGACTAGTAAAACTGCTGAGCTCCAACAGATCAAGACCCTGCTTCAGTCAGTAAAGTAGAAAGCAACTGAAGATGTCAAACCCATGCCTACGTGCACACGAGAGATGCATGTGCGTGCATGCACACTCACACCTGCCCACATGTGTATCATACATGCCTACCCACATGTTTGTCAACCCCCCCCCACACACACATACACATTACGAGGAATCGTCAGGGATGCCGTGGATGGCTGGAATCATCTCCCTTCTACATATTAAAAAGTTTTTAAGTGCATAATAAAATTAATGGGACCGTTGATATTGACACGTCTGCAGTCACTTCTCTTTCTCTGCTCAGGAGATGCCTTAATGCAAGTAGAAAGAGCTAAAGATTCGCAGTACCATCGTAAGCGGGGAGGTTGCCTCCCCAGGGACTGCAGGCCTGGCCTGGATATAGCGAGTCCTACAGTGCTGCCCTCAGCAGCTTGCACACAGCTTAGGCTGATGGTCAGTGTTTTCCCATTTTATATCCACAAATGCTTCTGACACCACTGATTGCCTATCGAAAGCAGGAGAAGCAAGGGATGAGGCTGTTTAAGGGAGAAGCACGTACGCTGTCTTGGGACTGATGGGCAATGAGGCGTGCTCATCCGCTGTTCCCCTAAGGTGCCAGCTTCTTCCTTGAACCGATGTTTCTCCGCCATTGTAGTGGAAGTTAAGAGGGATCTGTTATAACTTAATCGCTTTTAAATATGTCTTTGAAAAACCATCACCTGTTTTTTGTGGTACATGCAGAAGGCAATTAGGGACAAAGGTGAATTATGTAGTTTGAAGCCAAATAACATGACTCTCTTATCTTTACTCTTGTTAAAGATCCAGCAAATGAGGTCATGTTAGAAAGAAGGGTTGTTATACACTGCAAAGTTGGAAACTCTGACTGTAATACGGTAACACGGGAGTCACATAATCGTCTGGTGCTCCTAGCCAACCCTTTCTATTTAATTAAATGACTTCATTTATTTTTTTAGAGTTCTAAGCTTTCACAGTATGAACAAAACATGATATTGTTCTGAATTATTTGGATAGGTATAGTGGTATCCACTGTTATTTAGTGCAGGCATCGTGGGACTTAGTGAAGGAAGAGAAATACACAGGGGTGTGGCCTCTGTGAGAACTTAACTTTTATTAGCAACACCGATACTTGGGATTCCCTTGGGCCCTGGTTCCCTTTGCAGATGTGTGGTGTGGCATGTGTTGAGTAGACCATGAGCCTTGTTTGGGAATCTTAAGAACGGGTTTTTAATATTTTTTCTGTTTCCCAGCTTTGTATGGTTACAGCAAACATGGACACACACACACACACACACACACACACACACTCACACACGCACGCACACACACACACACACTCACACAGCAAGTGCAGGCGCCCTGTCTTACTAAACCACATGTCCTTAGATAAGCTCTGGTATCTGTGGGTTTTTGCTGTCCCTTTGTCATAAGTGACTCCCAGACTTTGTATTCTAACCTTCCTTAGAAATCCCCATTCTTGATAGGTATGCTGTTGCCAGCTTGACGTGTGGACATCTTAAGTGGGACCCGTAATCCTCTCATCATCTAGGCATGCTCCCTGTCATATCTCATTTAAAATGCTAATGTGTTTAGTAGTCACATTAGTGAGTATTATCTAGAGAAGCAGAATTTACACACTCTATGTGAGTGTATACATGTGTGTGTGTGTGTGTGTGTGTGTGTGTGTGTGTGTGTGTTAGTATATGTGTATGTATGTAATTTATTAGCATGCCTTCTAGGTTATGGTCCATTTATTTCAGCAACGGCTGCCTCCCAGTGGAAAGTCCAAGAATTGAGTAGTTGTTCAGTCCACGAGGCTGGAAGTCTCAGGTAGCTAGTCTTCTGTATATACCAGAATCTCAGAGATACAGGCTGTGAATACCAGGGAGGGATAAACTTGCCAGGAAGCCTGAGGGCAGCCAGGTAAACAGCAAATGCTTCCTTCTTCCATGTCCTTTATAAAGGCTGCCTCCCGAAGATAGGCCCAGATTTACATCAGATCTTCCCACCCCAGAAGACCCTGAATTAGGGTGGATTCTCCCTTAATAATAAAGAAAAATACATCACAGGGGTACTGGCTCCTTGGATATGGTTAATTCAGATGTAGTCATGGTAACAACTGAGAACAGCCATCTCAAGTAGTTCGGGGCCTTTGCAACATCGCCTGCCACTCCTCAGTCCTACCATGTTGCGGCTCTCGCATACAGACCCAAGCATCTATCCTTGGCACCGGCAGAGATCACACGGAAACTCACTGGTGTCCATGTCCAAGTTCCGTACTGAACTGATTTCTTACATAGCTTCCCAAGGCCCTACAACGGAGTTTGCCAGCATGCCCCCTTTCAAATAAATAAGGAAGTAAATTTAAAAGGTCTAACCATAGTTCTAACTAAAAAAACCCTTAGTGTGCACAGTCGTTGCTCGTTTAATTAACTGGACTTAATAAATTATTGCACACATTATATATTATCAGAATACCAAATTATGTCCCATACAATTATGATTTTTAATGTAACAATAATACCAGAGGAAAATACCACTATAAACTCAGCTAAATAGTATAGGTATTTTACATTTAAAATTGCGTATAACATTTAAATTTTTTTTAAAAATGCATATAACTTTAAATTTTGTTAACTATAAACACTTAATTACAATTTAAAATAACTGTAGATTATTCATTGCTATGTTTTGGTTCAAAGTAATTGGAACCAAATCTAGGAGGCACTGAATATCACACAATGCTGATTAAGAAAAAGCAAACACAAACATACATGTCCATTCCTACAAACATTTCAATAGGAAGTCTTTACTGAAGCGTGATCTAAATAATTTCTTGATAGTTTTTGTCTTGAATCTACTAACCCAAGTGGGTATGATATTTTTTAATCTGCAGCAAAGCTACTGATTTTATTAGTATAGGACACACCTTTTTATTTTAGTCTTTTTCAGTAACAACAGCAGAAAATCCCAGAACCTGTTTCATTTTCAATCCTTCAAAGGAGGTGAGACAAGGAAAAGCATTCATAAAAATGAATTACTGAAGATTAGTTTCTCTTCCGTCTATATTATTTTGTTAAACTTCCAATATTTTTAACATTAGCATTTGGCCCTAAGTCATGAAAAGTCTTTTTTATTAATGAATGCATTGAGTTCAGTTCACCAGTATTGTGAAAATGTTCTCAGAACAGAAGAGTACCTATGTGTGAGAGGGCATACTAATTCTGACACTTAGCTTTGTCCCTCTTAATTTCTACCTCAGTTTCATTACTGCTCTCATTCATGTCCTTAACCAGTATCTTAGGAGTCATATTTCCCCTCACAGCATATCCACTTATAAAATTACAGAGGGCGGATGGAGCTGTCGCTAACAGGGAGCCTCTTCACCACACCCATAAAGCTGCCCCATCATTTATTTGACTGCCATGTCAGTCTGTCCTGAACTCCTGTGTGGAAATTGGTTCTGCCTAATATTTGACTCATTTCCCCCCAAAAGCCATTATGTGTGGGCGGTTTCACGGAGCTGGAATGTGCCTCAGTTTCAATATCTTTGTATTTGGATGGGATGCTTGCAAAGTTATCATGCATTATTAACTCTGCTTAGCTGATGATTTTAGTTTTGACCCAGTTTCAATAATTTATGCATAATTTGGAAACTATAACAGAAACATATTTTAAATGAGATCAAATATGAATTCTAGCCAGAGCTGGCTATGCCCCAGTCCTGAAATCCAAGCCAGGCCCTCATCCAGTGCAGCCATTTGTCTGTATCAAGCTCCAGAGAAGCTGCATTGAGGTGGCAGAGAGCTTGGCGATGGTAGCATCCTTAGCGAATCTCATGGGGACCTCCTAATAGATTCAACAGCATTGACTGATGAGCATCCGTTGTGGTGGATGACTCATCAGTGCAGACAGTCTACACAAATAACAAACAGGGAACACCACAAAGGAAGATAAAGTCCCCTATGTTGTGAAATTGTCTATTCGCCTTTTATAAATAGCAGATTAAGGTATTATCTTTTTCTGGAATTCAGAATGGAAGTGCCGCCCTTCAACAAGAAGATTGTTCATGTCTTTGCCATCCTTCCCATATTAGTTACCTCTGTCAGCTCTCGCTTTCTCTCTATTAATGATGCAACATGAGGGAATTGTAAAGAAATGAGTTATTAATTAAGAAACATGGGGTTTATTGAGAGGTAATAACATGCTTATATTGAAGTGTGGGAGTTGAACAGGAAGATGTGTAAGAGGACAGTAGAATATTCAAAAGGAAATGGACTTCTCAGAGAGATGCATGCTCCGTTTTATGGGCAAAAGCCAAGGCAAGAAGGGGTTATTAATATTTTGAGTCAGACAGTGATTTGGTCTCTTCTACAGCTTTAACCTCCTCCCTAGTCAGCAGCAACCACGTGGCCTCATTTTCCCCTATCATCCTGGCTAGGGGAGACTCACCCTGCATTTTAAAGGGACTTTCTTCCCCGACATCTTCACCTGGCTGCTCTCTCCTACCTTCAATGTCACTTGCTCTCAGGAGCACAGAATATGTCTCAACGGTCTTAAAAGTTGGAAAGATCAAAAGATCTGCCCTTGCCATGTTCACCACAGTTCTGGCTGCTGACAGCATAGGCGTGTAGGGTAAGCACATTGTAGCAATCACTTATGCTCTATTAAATGAAGTATATACTAATTCCAGTAGGAGCTGGGTCTGTGCTTGTAGGAAAACAAGTTGCAGTAGTTATCGAGTGATGTGCTTCTGATACCCTTCTTAAAGTTTTGTGTGGGCAAAGCATGACTGTTTGTCTACGGGCTGTATCTTTTCAAATAAGTAGGTTTATCACTTTGTTAAGAATAGAATGGAAAAATTGCTCCCTTCCTTCCTTCTGATCATTTTCTTGTTGCCATGACCAAATATTTGACAATGATTTAAGGAAGGAAGCTCAAAAGTTAGAGTGGTACATTCTACGCAAGACATGGCAGGAGGAAGAGAGGGTAGATCAGCCGGGAAGCGGGCTTCTGGTGCTTCCTATGGGACATACATTCAGCCAGCAGAAGTAACACTAAGTGTGATAGACAGGTATGTAAAATGTTGATGCCTTCCCCCCAGTCACCCATTTCTATCAGCAAAGCTCTACCCCCAAAGTCTCCACACCCTTCCTAAGTAAAGCCACCTACTGACCAAATTATGAGTCTATGAGATGATTGCACATTCAAATCACCTGCTCCTTCCTCCCACTCCTCTTCTTCTGCCTGCCCCTGCCCCTGCTCCTGCCTTCTCCTCCCCTCCCCTCCCCTCCCCTCCCCTACTCTCCCCTTCTCTCTTCTCCCTCCTCTCCTCTCTTCTCTTCTTTTCTCTTCTCTTCTCTCTCTTAGGACCAAATCCATAACTTCCAATGTAGTAGGAAAGTGATGTACCATTGCAATACATCTTCATCTCAGAACAAAAAATATAAATGAAGGATTGGTGTGAAAGATGACAAATAATACGTTTCTGTTAATGAGAGAATACACTGATCACAAGTTTCCCTTCTCAGACTTAGGAAAGTTAATAAACGTGAGTTTTTTGATGGCCAGGGAGAAAAATCGATGTCTCAAACTGAACCATTATTGACCTCTCTTTGCTTGTGTATTATCTAAGTTAATCACACTCCCTTCCCTCTCTGTCGTCTCTTCATCCCAAGTCCCTATTTCGCATCTGGTTCTCCTTGGTGATAATTCTGTCATTCAAGAAATTGATACTGAGCCCAGAAGGCACATGCCGATTTGTATGTCCAGAAGGATCAACCCCACAGCAGGTCAGTGCATGTGAGCACATTGCTACAGGAAGCTCTGTTGCTGTAGTTGGAAGAATCCTCTGGAGGAATGGTAGTGTCCTGAGACACACAGGGCAGGGGACTCAGGACAGGCTTCCCCAGAAGTTACACAGAAGCTTGTCCAGCTCAGAAGTTGGAGGAAAATAATATCCGCTGACTGTGAGCCTGTGAAGGAGCTAAGCACAAGTGTGATGCTCTCAGACCATGCTTAAGGGAGATCACCATGGTGATGCTGTGAGGGGTGAATTAGGAAGGAGGAAGAATGCAAACAGGGAACTTTGTGGAGGCTGATGGGGATGCCCGTGGGAGATAGGTAGTTCTTGGGGAAGGGAAGGGTAGAGAGGATGGAAGGGATAGATGTATTTTAAAGATATAATTAATTCTTGTGTGCGTACTACACGCACTTGGAGGATTCTAACTAAAAGTATATCTAGTTTCCATCATTGGCTGCTCAGGATTTATTTGAAATAGAACCTAGATAATGACTTTCACAATGAATTCTAAGCTAGAAAGAACACTTAGGAATACATGTGAATTTTTCAGATCTCATAGTGATCACAAAATCCATGCAGCAATCATGAATGCTGTAGAAATAAGTGGAAAACTGAAGGCAAAGGTGAATTTTGTTTATCATTATATCAAACATATTTTGATGTGCTTAATGTGGCTAAAAGAATTTTTTAATTAAAAAATCAATTTTAAATATAATCCATAAATTAAAAAAGAAAATTGTAGTGTTTGGTAAGAGTTTTTAAGTGGAGGGTATTTCTCTAGCTACTTCCTATATCTAAATTAGCATATTATAATGTTTAAGTCACTGAGTTCTTATTTTAAGTATCTCACAATAAGAGTAAACTATTTTTAAATGTTACAAGTGAAAATAGTTCTTTGAACATAAACTTTCTTTATTCCTAAATAAGAGAATATTATTCTTGAATATTTTCCCCCTTTGGTTTCGTGGTTGCTTCAATCCAAGTCTTCAAACATGTTAGGCAAATGTCCTTCCCCAAACATTTATTTGTTCTTGAGAAAAGATCTCAGTGCTGTTCTGGTTGACCTGACACTCGTTATGTAGAATGGACTATTTTTGGTCTCATGGCAATCTGCCTTCTTCTGCCTCTTCAGTGCTGGATTAAAAGCATGAGCTATCACTTGACTCCCAAACTTTTTGCTTGAAAACTCCATTCCTTAGAAATTATATAGAGAAACTGCTGCTCCCTGTGTCTTTGCATCTGAATACCAATCTTAAAAATTCATATAGAGAAAAGGTTTGGCGATGTTTGCTTCATAAGGTAGACTGTTTCTGTAGAACCAGTTGACATGTACGGGAAAGTTATCCGTGAGGTGGAGGCCTTACATCATCTCTCTTCTTGTGAGTACTCTAACCTATTTGTTGGCATTTTGCAGCCATGTGATTTGCTTGTTACATCTGATGAGCCAACATGGATTCATTAATTTTTAATTGCAGTATGAAATCCACATTAGTGTTGATTCTGTTGTCTATCACAAGGTCTTTGACAGATGTCTAATGTAATGTACCCACTCTTATATATCTTACCGAAGCTTTGGCTCTCTCGCAGGCCACCCTCTGCTTTATCTGTTCACCCCTCTCCGTTTATAACTGGATTACTGACACTCAGTGATCAGCTAACTCTCTCCATCGTTTTACTGTTTACCTTTACCAGGATGAAACCATAGGTATGTGCTTTTTAAGACTAACTCTTTTATTTAAAACTAAACTTACTCCTCTGTGTCATTTTTATTTCTGTCTAAAGGAATAGTGCGATGGCTTATCCCTTTACATAACTGAATTATATTTCATTATCTGAGTATACAACAGTTTGTCCATTTGTCTATGGAAAGGCATCTTGACTGCTTTCAGTATTTAAAAATATAACTAAAACTGCTATAAGTCATATTCATGTACAAATTTTGTGTAGGCATGTATTCAACTCATTTAGTAAGTGTCTTGGAATGCAATTGCCATGTGTACCTTTGTAACTGCTAGAGTGTCTTCTAAAGTGGCAATCCATCCATCCATATGGGAATTCATACAAGTCCCTGCACCTTGTAAGGTCTTATTCAGTTTTCCTAGTGACTGTGCAGTATTTTCAACTCCACTTGTTGAAGAACATATTAATTTTTCAAGAGATTGCCTTTGCTAGTTTGTCCAAGATAAACTGACCTCATTTGTGTAGGTATGGCTCTGGGTACTGTGTTCACTCCAATTGATTTATTAGTCTGTTCTGTCTCAAATGCTACAGTGTTTCTCTCCCTGTAGTTTTACAATAATCTTTCGCATTATGAAGTGTTAACTCTAGTTATCTTGCCAGAGGAACAGACATGGTAGGGTGAATACATTAAAAGAAGACTGATTGGATTGCCTTACATGACCCTCTATAGGTTCTGTATATCAGTAAAAATCTTTCTGTCTGAATGAGGAGAAATTTTCACTTTAAACCTCCTGGCTTGTACTTAGACTACCTTTGTTTCAAAAGATATATTTCCTAGTTACAAAATAAAAAATAAGAAAAAAAACCCTGCATCTCCAGAGGTCATATTGAAATGAATATTAAAATTGCATGGACAATAACCAAGAGTTATAGGAAGAAATTTCATAAGTATATCTGTCCATCAAATGCATTGTCATTGGTGAGAAAGACATTTACTTTCTTTGAAAGTAAATATTCATAAAGTTGAAACTTTTACTTCTAACAAAATAGACCCTGTGAACATATAATATTCATTGCCCAACAAATTATTAAGTAACTTCCAAAAGTGATAGTTCATGATTTGTGAGACTGAATTAGCCACAAATAAATGTGAAATCATAAAACGTGTGGTTAGGTTGGACACTTACTTGGCTGTACATCAATATGTGGTTCAGGCATCATGACCTTACTCCTTTTGAACCTTGCTTGGAGTGGAAAGAAACATCTAACTATTAAAATGGCACTTGTGGAAGTTTTTCCAGGTATTGTGAACCTTCCAGAATCAGTATTTTATCTGGAAAATACATTCTGTTTCTAACAAAAATAAGAACCTACTGATTCTCCTTCCTTATAAAGAGAAGAAAGGGCAAAGGGATTTCTACATTTAGGCAAGCAGAAATTCCCCAGTTTTTGTGTTTTGCTCTCTCTGTAGGCTTTCCGGTGCTTATGAACATCACCACTGAATGACTCTACATGACTGTGTTTTTAGACTATGTATAAAATCTATCCAGTTGACCGGATAGATGTAGGGGAGTGGCCCTATATGTGTAGTGAGAGATATTTTTTCCTTCTCTTGGTAAGGCGAAGTTATCATCTACCAAATCCCCCAATGAAGAATTCATGACCCTTAAAACATTAGTGCATTAGCTGGTAAAGACTTGGTTATCTGGTCTACCAACGAAATGATCTTTGTATATTAATAAATGTAAATAATTATTCCACCTTTGGTAGTAATGCTAGGATGGCTGTGGACTGTGCTCTCCCCTGAGGGTTTTAGTTCAAGTGCCTAATGCTGTTCCATGAACTGTGCAGAAGCTAATTTAGGTCGTGATCAATATGTGCAATTAAAGAGCTGTGCAAAGTGGCTAAGACTTGGAATTCATTTAATTATTTTAAACTCGCTGTGGGGAAAGAAAAGTTTGCTTTTTCTCTTAAAGTCATCCATCCACAATTATTTCTAACATTTAAAGAATTTTCCTCTCCTTGTGCATGCAGTACAGATCCGCTTTGCGTAAACCAGTTCTCTTAGTCTAAAAATAGGCACCTCGTAGAATATTATTAACTTTCCCGCGTGGGCATTTGTGCACGCTCTGTGCTGTCACTCTCTACAGCGAGACAAGAAAATGCCCTCAGGTTTCTCTATCTTACTGTGAAAGCTTTCTGAAAAAAGAAATAAGAGGAAGTGACTTCTTAGACCATAGTTGATATTTAAAAGAATACACTGTTTTCCAATCTTACTGAGAGATTAGAGGCAGAATCTACTTATAAGAATGACTTAGGCTTGCTGTGATTAAAGATATGACGTGGGAATTCTGTGAAAAAGTTATTTGATGTCTACTGTGGAAGCCTGAATTGGGAACAAGGACTTCTTGTTTTAACATGAATGTTGCCATTCATGTGTCTGCACGTTTGAATGCACAGTAGAGTAGGTGGGTAGTCTTGTGATTTGTGTAGAATGGGAATTACACAGCCTAAGGGGGGGAAAAAGAATAAAGCACAGGAAAGTGAAACAATACTATAAAACCTATTGTAGATCTGTATCAGAATGTGACTTCACGTTTCATTGGAAGGTTGTATATGGATATATAGATATACAGATGATAGATGATAGATAGATAGATAGATAGATAGATAGATAGATAGATAGATAGATAATAGGTGAAAGATAGGTAGACAGAGAGGTGGGAATGGTAGGCATATATAAATAAATAATGTGTGTGGAAATTTCTCTTTAATCTGCTCATGCTATATAATTTATGGACTCCTGATAAAAGCCTCTTCTTTATAAGTATGTACTTCCTTAGCTTAGAACAATCAATCCATCAGTGTTCATTCTATTTTGTGCCCTAATTTAAATAGCCTTTTAAAGAGTGCCATTAATGAAAACTCTTGCTTTGTAGACATCAAGTTAAGAGAAAGAAGAATTGACGGCCTTTAAGTTGGCTTGTATATTTAAGGTACCAAAAAATTTATTTAAGTTGTTTCTTAAGGAAGAATTTCATGTGTTAATTGTTTGTTTTGAATAGCCTACATTAACAATTTATGTTTTTGTAACTATCAACCACCACGATAGAGACTTGTTTATGATTGCTATTTCTGAGGAAGGTAACTATGATCAAAATTATCTGAGTCCTCTCCCACCTTGTCTATAAGCTTCTCCAAACACCATTCTTCTCTATGTCTTTATGAAGTGAATCCCAGTTATTTTGATTAACCATCCAGACAACAGCCTCAACATGGACACACTGCTTTCACATTTTTTTCATACAATATATTAGTATGTAATTCCTTTCTCTCAACACTTCCTAGGCCCTCTCACCTTCCTACCCACACAACTACACAAATTCTCTCTGTCTCTCTCTCTCTCTCTCTCTCTCTCTCTCTCTCTCTCTCTCTCTCAAAAGAAATGAAAATCAAAACAAACAAAGCCCCACTAAGACAAAAAGTACCAAAACATAATTTTAAAAGATATGGAGTTTGTCTTGTCTTGGCCAACTACTCCTTGGCGTGGTTCCTGCCCTGGAGTATGGGTCATATGTCCAGTGATGCTCCATTGCAGAAGACTGATCTTTCCCTTTCCAACAGATACCAAATGCCAAGAGCTTCTTGGTTAAAAGTGGGGCCTTGTAGGTCCCTGTAGGTATTGGTGATCCAGGTGACGTTTCATAACCAGTTTAGTGAAGATAGATTTACTAACTGCAGAATTCTTAATGGAAAGTAAAGCCCATTACTTAAGTAGTTTAACAAGAAAAAAAGGAGAGTAGATGTTTACTGCAGGCATATTTCATAGCTCCATGGTGTGTCTCAGAAAATGAGTATCATTTCAGAGATGTGACTTTAAATCCCAGCATATGTGGCATTCTCAACAAAAACCAGTCCGTCTTTAGAACAATGGGCAAGTGAAAGGAATTTAAGTCTCTAGAGGAAATACCTGATTTGGAGTTGATTGAGAGACAATGTTCAGTGACTGACTAATGTTGACGGAGATCCCTCTGGTGCCATCTCCTGGTCCCTGGTATCAAAAGCTGTCCACAGCTTGTTCTCCTCCTCCCTGATAGAGAGGGGGCTGTGGAGCAAGGTTTGCATTTGTTAAGCTGTGTCCTGCTTTCAGACAGACAGAGGGGAGATGCTGAACTCTTGGTATCTGCTTCTTCCAGATTACCACCAGCCCAGCTGAATACTCAGGTCAAAGAGACATACTTCAATGTGCCATCTTCTGGTGTCCTTCACTAGCTGCCAGAAGTTTCCGTGGTGTGTGTATTTTCTCCATGGCCAACTTCAGTCTACAACAAATCCCCACAGAGCTCTGCTGTGAAAAGAGAGTCACCACACTGCCATGAAACCAAATACCTCAGTCATCTCCCCCACCCTCGCTCAGTAATTAAGCCCACATGGGAGGTTTTTGTCAATCCCAATTCTGTCTTCTTCTTCACTGGATATGCACACAATTCAGACTAGAGCATAAATGTGATATATATATATATATGTATGTATGTATGTATGTATATATATATATAGAGATATAGATAGATATAGAGATAGAGATAGAGATGAGATAGAGATAGAAATAGAGATAGAGATTTGTTTCTTTTAATTGTCAGAACACCCTTTTGTGCATTAGTGATGATGATACAATGTAAACAGAGCATTAACACCAGTGTCAGGCTGTAGATAAGTTTGTTTATTGGAACAATGGGTGAATGTGACCTGAATGAAAAATGAGACTGCAAAATACTTGATAACTTTGAAGACAAAGACCTAACGGGATTTTTTATTGTATACTTGTTTCTTATGTTACATATTGATCCCAGTTCCCTCTCCCTCCCATCCTCTCATGTCCCCCAACGATCACCCCCTAGTCCCTGAGAGGGTAAGGCCTTCCAGGAGGGATCATCAGAATCTGTCAAGTCATTTGGGGTAGGGCATAACGCCCCCTGTCTCTACTCTAAGGGAGTATCCCTCCATGGGGGATGTGTTTCCCGTGTCCTTTTGTGCATCAGGAATACATCCTGGTTCCACTGTCAGAGGTCCCACAAACTGCTCAGGACTTGTAACTAAGACTCACATTCAGGGAGTCTGGGTCAGTCCTATGCTGGTTTCCCAGCTATCAGTCTGAGGTCTATGAGCTCCCCCTTGTGCAGGTCAGCTATCTGATGGGAGATGTTATTCTGTAAATATGTTTCTCATACTGGTTAATTAATAAAGCACTGTGGCCAATGGGAAAGCAAGATAGGCAGGGCTAGGAGACTAGAAGGAAAGAGGAAGTAGTTAGGAGGAGTCAAGATGTAGACCAGGGAGGAAGGAAGACGCCGGCCGCGGCTCCCTGATAAGATGACCACATGGAAATACTTAGATAAGTAGAAATGGGTTAATCATTAAGACAGAGCTAACCCATAAACAGTAATTGTAACTGGTCAACAGGATTGTATCAAATACAGAGTCTCTGAGTGTTTATTTGGGGCCCGGTGTGCCAGACCGGCGGCAGGCGGGCTGGCAGAAAACATACACGCTACAGCTGTCTTTGGGGGTTTCTGTAGCCTGGTCTTGTTCTCCCTCTCTGCAACTGGATTCCAGGAGAATCCAGTTGGCTCAGTGTTTAGCTATGGTGTCTCCTTCTGTTTCCATCAGCTACTAGATGAGGGCTCTATGATGTCAGATAAGTTAGTCATCAGTCTCATTATCAGGGAAGGCCATTTAAGGTAGCCTTTCCACTGTTGCTCAGATTGTTAGTTGGGGTCATCCTTCTAGGTCTCTGGGCATTTCCCTAGTGCCAGATTTCTCTTCAAACCTATAACAGCTCCCTCTATTATGTTATCACTTTCCTTGCTCTCCTCTTTTCCTCTTCGACTCAATCTACCTGCTCTCTCATGTTCTCCTCTCCTTCTCTTTCTCCAAACTCCCTCTCCACTTACTGCCCCCTGCCTCCCCCACTCCCAATATGCTAAGAATATCCTCTTTTTCCTTCTGTGGAGGACCATGTACGTCTCTCTTATGGTCCTCCTTGTATCAATGTGCATGGTGATAGACAAGGATCTACCTGCAGTCCTCTATACACCATCATCCAGTTATGCCAGCACCATTTGTTGAAGATGCTTTCCTCTTTCCATTGCATAATTTTAGCTTTTTGGCAAAAATCAGGTGTTCATAAGTACATCTGTTAATATCTGGATTTTCAATTCGATTCCATTGGTCTACCTGTTTATTTTTGTGGCAATATCAAAGTGTTTTCAGGACTATAGCTCTATAGTAGAGCTTGAAGTCAGGGATGGTGATGCCTCCAGAAGTTCCTTTATTGTACGGGGTTGTTTTTGGCTATCCTGGGTCTTTTGTTTTTCCATATAAAGTTGAGTATCATTCTTCCTAGGTCTGTGAAAAATTGTGCTGGGATTTTGATTGCATTGAACCATTAGATTGCTTTTGGCAAGATTGCCATTTTTACTGTGTTTATCCTACATATCCAAGAGTATGGGAGATCTTTCCATTTTCTGGCATCTTCTTTAATTGCTTTCTCTAAAGACATAAAGTTCTTGCTATGTAGGTCTTTTACTTGTTTTGTTAGCATTACCCCCAAAATATTTTATGTTGTTTGTGGATATTGTAAAGGTTCATATTTCTCTGATTTCCTTCTCAGCTCCTTTATTGTCTGTATATAGTAGGGATACTGACTTTTTTTTAAGTTAACCTTGCATCCTGCCACTTCCCTGAAGGTGTTTATCTGCTGTAGGAGTTCCCTGGTAGAGCTTTTCGGGTCACTTATATAAACTATAATATCATCTGTAAATAGTGAAAGTTTGACTTCCTCCTTACTAATTTGGATCTCTTTGATCTCCTTTTGTTGTATTATTGCTCTAGCTAGAACTTCGATTACAATGTTAAAGAAATATAGAGAAAGTCGACAGGCATGTCTTGTTTCTGATTTGAAAGGAATCACCGTAAGCTTTTCTCCATTCAGTTTGTCGTTGGCTGTTGGTTTACTGTATATTGCTTTTATTAAGTTTAGGTATGTTCCTGTTGTCCGCAGTGTCTCCAATGCCTTAATCATGAAGGGGTATTGGATTTTGTCAAAGGCTTTTTCAGCATCTAGTGAGATGGTCGTGTGGTTTTTCTTTTTCAGTTTGTTTATATGGTGGATTACATTGATAGATTTTCATATATTGAACCATCCCTGCATCTCTGGGATGAAGCCTACTTGGTCATGGTGGATGATTTCTTGGATTCTATTTGCTGGCATTTTATTGAGTATTTTTTCATTAATGTTTATGAGGGATATTGTTCTGTAGTTCTCTTTCTTGGTTGTGTCTTTGTGTGTCTTGTGTACCAAGGTAATTGTAGCATCATAAAAAGAGTTTGGCAATGACCCTTCTGCTTCTAGTGTGGAACATTTTGAGGAGTGTTGGTATTAGCTGTTTTTTGAATTTCAGGTAGAATTTTGCACTGAAACCATCTGGCCCTGGGCTTTTTTTTTTTTTTTTTTTTTTTTTTTTGGTTGGGAGAATTTTGAATACTGCTTCTATTTCATTAGGGGTTATAGATCTATTTAAGTTGCTTATCTTTTCATGATTTAATTTTTGGTGTTATCTATCCAGAAAATTGTCCATTTCCTTTACATTTTTGTATTTGTGGAATACAGGTTTTGAAAGTATGGCCTGAAGATTCTCTGGATTTCCTCAGTGTCCATTATTATGTCCCACTTTTCATTTTTGATTTTGTTAATTTGCATGTTCTGTCTCTGCTTTTTTGTTAGTTTGGATAAAGTTTTGTCTATCTTGTTGCTTTTCTCTAAGAACAAACTCTTTGTTACATCAATTCTTTGTATTGTTTGTTTCTACTTTATTGATTTCCGCCCTCAATTTGATTATCTACTTCTCTGGGGTGGGTTTGTTTCTTTATTGTTCTAGGGTTTCCAGTTGTGCTGTTAATTCTGTAATGTAACTATTCTCCAGTCTCTCTGTGCTGGCGCTGGTGCTTAGTGCTATGAATTTTCCTCTTAGCTCTGCTTTCAAAGTGTGCCATAAGTTTGAGTATGTTTTATCTTCCTTTTCATTGAATTCTAGGAAGTCTTTAATTTCTTTATTTCTTCCTTGACCCAGGAATGGTGCAATTGCACATTGCTCATTTTCCATAAGTTTGTAGGGTTTCTGCAATTTGTGTTGTTGTTGACTTCTAACTTTAAGGCATGGTGGTATGATAGGATACAGGGGGTTATTCTAATTTTTCTATATCTGTTGTGGTTTACTGTGTTGCCGAATATGTGGGAGACTTTAGTGAGGGTTCCATATGGTGCTGAGAGGAAGGTATGTTCTTTTGTGTTTGGGTGGAATGTTCTATAGATGTCTGTTAAACCTAAATAGGTCATAGTTTCTGTTAGTCGTTTCTTTGTTAAGTTTCTGTCTGGTGGTGAGAGTGGGGTGTTGAAGTCTCCCACTGTAATTTTAATAATGTTTCTTTTACGAACATGGGTGCCTTTGTATTTGGGGCATAGATGTTCAGAATTGAGACTTTGTCCTGGTGGATTTTTCCTGTGATGAATATGAAATGACCTTCTTCGTCTTTTATTATAGATTTTAGTTTTATGTTTTTGGTTGTCAGCCTAGCCTTTTAATGGCTGAGACATCTCTCCAGCCTGATAAATTTTAGTTTTAAGTCTAATTTGTTAGATATTAGGATAGTTACACCAGCTTGTTTCTTGGGTCCATTTGGTTGGAAGATCTTTTCCCAACTGTTTATTCTGAGGTAGTGTCTGTCTTTGAAGTTGAGGTGTGTTTCTTGTATGCAGCATAAGGATGGATTTTGTTTTTGTATCTATTCTGCTAGCCTGTGTCTTTTTATAGGTGAGTTAAGACCATTAATATTGAGGGAAATTAAGGACCATTGATTGTTAATTCTTGTTTGTTTTGGATTTGGTGGTAGTGGTGGTATTGTGAGTAGATTTGCTTTTTTTTTTTTTTATTTCTGGTAAAGTGGGATTATCTGTTGCCTATGTTTTTGTGAGTGTAGTTAACGTCCTTGGTTTGGAGTTTTCCTTCCAGAACTTTCTGTAGGGCTAGATTTGTGGATATATATTATGTAAATCTCGTTTTATCATCGAATATATTGTTTTCTCCATCTATAGTGATTGAGAGTTTTTCTGGGTAATCTGGGCTGGCATCCATGGTCTTTTAGTATTTGTAGAATATCTATCCAGGATCTTCTGGCCTTGAGAGTTTTCATAGAGAAATTAGGTGTAATTTTGATAGGTCTACCTTTATATGTTACCTGGCCTTTTTCCTTTGCTGCTTTTAATATTCTTTCTTTTATTCTATATGTTTGGATTTTTATTATTATGTGGTGAGGGAACCTTATTTTGTGGTCCAGTCTATTTGGTGTTCCATAATCTTGTGCTTTTATATTCATGTCCTTCCTCAGTGTGGGGAAGTTTACTTCTATGATTTTGTTGAATATATTTTCTGCACCTTTTCAAGCTGGGCTTCTTCACATTCTTCTATTCCTATTATTCTTAGGTTTGGTCTTTTTACGGTGTTCCACATTTTCTGGATATTTTGTGTTAAGGATTTGTTGGATTTAAGATTTTCTTTGGTCGATGAATCTATTTCCTCTAGTTTATCTTCAGTGCCTGAGATTCTCTCTTCCATCTCTTGTATTCTGTTGGTTATGCTTGCATCTGTAGCTCCTGGCCATTTACCCAGCTTTTCTATTTCCAGCATTCCCTCAGTTTGTGTTTTTATTATTGTCTCTATTTTAGTTTTCTGGTCATGGACTGTATGAATTGTTTCCTTCACATGTTTGATTTTTTTTTCTTGGCATTCTTGCTTTCTTTAAGAAATTTATTGATTTCTTGCATTTTTTTTGTTTGTTTATTCTTCCATTTCTTTAAGAGATTTTCTCATATCCTCTTTGAGGGCCTCTACCATTTTTGTGAAGTTGTTTTAGTTCACAAACAACTCTTGTGCTTCATCTGCTTTGGGATGTTCAAGTCTTGCTGGCGTAGAATCCCTAGGCTCTGGTGGCATCATATACGTCTGTCTTTCTTTTGTCGGATGTGCTCTTACACTGTCCTCTTCCCATCTAGTCTTCCAGTGGGTACAGGTGGGGTCTCTCCCTCTTTTCTCTAGTGGAGGGTGAAGGGGCAGGACAAGAAAGGCTCCTGATGCTGGGTCCTTTGTTCTGCATCCAGGTCCTTCTGGGGGATTATGTGTGCAGGCAGCTGCAGGTCAGGGGACTTGAAGAGGGGGAGGTGGGGGTTGGGGGGAGCCCCCATACTCACCTCTCTACCTGAGGGTGTAGGGGCTGGGCAGGAATCCCTAAAGGAATTTTTCACCAAGAACAATGTAGTAAATTAAAGGTTGATCTTTGTCCAGGTGTACTAGGAAAGATGTTGTAAAATGGGGCCGTGAGATTCCATGAGATCAGATCGTAAGTCAAATGTTTTCCACCAGGGCACAGGGAACTTCTCCTGTGTTGGCATCTCCTCTGCCATCAGAGGTGAGCACTGCCACCCTGCCCCTTATGCCACCATAATATATATATATATATATATATATATATATATATATATATATAGTCGACCAACTGTGAAATTAAAAGCGCCTCCCAGTAGCAGTTGGATCCAGTTTGATAGTTTGTATCTTATCAAAAGCTGTCCTGATGCCTCTCTGGTGACACTTCAATGATAATTGAGAGCAGGTTCCCGAAGCTTCAGGAGGGCCAGCTTATTTTCAGTTGCTACTCACTCTCCCAGTGTATTTCTGCCAGGAAATGTGTCCATCATTTGAGGAGGGCTCTTATTCTTTAGAGAACAGAGACTTTATTTAAATATCCCACTTATGAATATGATGGAAGGCCTTTGTTTTTTTAAAATAAGTGTAAGTACAAAATTCTTAGCAACTAGCAATGTTATTATTTGAGTTCAGTTATTAAGGAAATGTGAAATTCTCTATATAACCTGTGGAACAATGGAAAATTAGCTTTCACTCGAATCCATCAGCTGCCCCTGCCCATTCACTGCTGTTCTTGCCTTAGGCCAACACAGCAGCCTCCTCACAGGGTCCTGTCTTCGTGTTTCTTTCCAGACCTTACTACACATCCCTGTAACTGTCCTCATCCAAAAACAGTGCTTGGAATATTCTAACTTCCCCAAAAGACCAGTTCCCTGTAACTCCTCCAGTTCACATGGGCACATGATGAACGGTTGGGTACGTGAAGTTCAGTGAATGTAGATATGCAGGGAAGCAGCCATGTTGTTCCCAGGAGGGCTTTTGTAAAGAATGTGTGCATAGCCTTTGTAATTAGACAAACCTTTAACAACTGACCCTAACCTGTCATACTCCATGATAATTCCCCTGTAGGTGCCAACTCGTACACTTTCAGCGGCAGGTTCTGCCTCTGCCATCGATGTAAGTCTTAAGGGCTCATGTTTCCTGACAGTGCAGTACAAAGAGATAATCTAAGTACACAGAAAATTAAGGAAGTATGACTTTGGGGGGACACTCTCAGTGTACTGTGATGTCCAGGCAGACCAGGCTACACTGGTCACCCCGCCCTAGGGCACTCTGAACAGCTGATGCAGAAAATGATGGTACAACCAGAAAGACACTTCTCTTTCATTCTGTGGACAGTAGGAAACCAGACAAGCCTCTCAGCTACAAAGGGAGAGAGCCGTGTTATGAAGTGTGTGTTATGGCTTAGTTTCTTTTCCTGTTGCTGTGGTAAATAAAAAAATATCGACATAAGCAACTTAAAAGGTTTGTTGTATATCAGAGTTCAAGGCACAGACACTTATGAGAGGGAAATCAGCCCTGAGGGGTCCTGACACCGTGGTCACATTGCACTCACAGTCAAAAGCAAAAGGCATTGAATGTGTGCCTGCCAGCATCCAGCTTGATATCGCTTTTTATACGGTATGGGATGCTCTGCCCCAGGGGATAGTCATGCCTGCAATTGAGGTGGGTCTCCTTCTGTAAATTATTGTAATCAAAGACATAGCCAAGGCCCATCTCTCTGGTGGTTGTCAGATTGGCAGCACTGATCATCACAGTTGTGTTAGAAGGAGCCTTGTCTTTAGAACACGTTTGTTCAGTGAGGAAGGACTTCTGCAAGGTGTGGGCTGCTCTGTGGTTTGAAGATTCCTATTGCTTGCCAGTGAAACCCAGATTCCTTAGCTCAGAATAGACTTACTTAGGAGAATCACCTTGTGTGCAGGACATACTAATTCTCCCTCACTTTCAAAACAGTTTCCGAATTCAGCGCCATCGTGCTCAACATTCAAATGTGGATCCTGATACCCAGAAAAGTGAAATGCATCCCCCAGGGCCCTGGGTCACAGGTGGTCAAACTAGAAATCGCACAAATGGCTGTCTCTATGGCTTTATTTTCTATTCCATTTACTGTTTACAGCCCACACCCTCCACCCGCTGGAAAGTCTACTGACTCCACAGCTCTGCTTGTACCCCTCAAGAGTGTGTGTGTGTGTATCCCTCAGGTGTGTGTGCACCCTCAGGTGTGTGTGTTTATCCCTCAGGTGTGTGTGTGTGTGTGTGTGTGTGTGTGTATGTGTGTGTGTGTGTGTGTGTGTGTGTGTGTGTGTGTGTGCGCGCGTGCACCCTCATGTATGGGCAGTCACCCCTCAGGTGTGGGCATGTCCTTAATTTCCACGCACCTGAAACCTCCCGTTCTTTAAAGTTACTCTTTCTGTAATTGCCTGATATTAATCCTGACAGAAACTGTTCTTCACGGTCATAGGCACCCAGCACATTCTGAGTGTACCATTCTTACAACCCTGCCTATGTGCACATGGTTTGGAAGATGGCATAATAATTCAGAGTGTGTGCTGGGTTTCACACAAGATTGGGACCTGCTACTGTCATAGGTGGTGTGTCATCTCAGTCTCTGGACATATGCTATGTGAACTTCAGTTTTCTTAATTATAATATCAATATAACATATTATCTGCCAGACTGCTATAAACAATAGGTGATCATGCGGAATATATCAAGAACCAAGCCACTGTCTCCAGTGAAAATTTAAAGCTCTTAAGGATTAAAAAATAAAAACCTTTAAAAATTGCTGTTTCCATTTTCAGGTACTAATTACTATGGTTTAAATACATAAGGCAACCAGTGAGCCTGCTTAATGAATAAATCAAGGGCTTTGTGTAGTTTGTTGGCTTGGAGTACATGCAAAGAAAAATTTTTTTTTTAAAAATAATGAGATTTTACAAATGGCCACATATGTGTTTGGTGGATCTGTTGAAGAAAGAATTAAAAATCAAAGAGGTTTCAAATCTTTGGTGAAATTAGTAAGTATGAAGCCTACATGGGATAGTTGTGAGGATTTGGGGGCTGAGATGGAGCCTATGTATTTTGTCTCAGAGTAATGAATGCACTGGCCATTGCAGCAATGTGACCTTCAACAAAATTCCCTGCCACTCAGCTCCTCTGGCATTTACACAATGGAGATGGCGTCTTCTGTAGTTACTGTGGCATGTGTGCCAAAATATGCACAACTCAGTGAGCACTATCAGTGAGAGAATAATAAGCATATTAACAATGATTTTATGCTAAGAATTATAACCGAAACAGAAAAATAACTCTGCATATCTCATAGAATAGTGAGGATTTATTCCTGGGAACCTTGTGAGGGGAGTCATTTTGACAATCGTTAAGTCTCTGTTGTCATTTAGCAGAATGCATTGCACCTTCCAATAATCTCCATGAACAGGGATGACCCCTCACTCCCCCTCAAACACATAGTGACATTTTTACATTCCATAACCCCTGACAGCTAGAAGGTTAGGGAAAAAATAGCAGGTCTATCCAATAAATAATAACTTAGTCGACTGCCTAAAAGAACCAGCTGTTTTGCTGGTATTTACGTTCCCCATTGTGCCCAGAAAATTGCTTTGGCTGTAGATAGAGAAGCAATGTCAATTATAGGATTGGACAGTATAGCCAGAAGTTGATGAAAGACTGGCTCCTTGGGGAATGACCAAGTAGGCATGTCCCGTTCTCCTTCTCCAGTGGTCCAATGCCCTTCCATGGTCAAGTATCTGGATGAAAAATGGAATACTGTAATGGCGTCTGTAACTATGGCTTATGGCACCAAACACACCACTTCCTATTTATGGTCTCATATAACTGGGCTCTGTCACCAAGAGAGCCAGAACCTGTTGTAAACCTTTGGATCCTGAATTAAAAAATAAGAACAGGATGACTGATTGGGACCAATGTCAAAAGGTACCTTATTAGAGAGGTTTTAGAGGTCTCTTTGGTCTTTACTCCCCAGATATTTTCCTCTTGTGGCTCTCTACTCAGCAACACCCTCTTCCCCAACTCCTTGAAGACCTAGCCTCCAGGAAGTTAAAGGAATGTAAGCTGTGATCTATGGTAGTGGAATCTGTTTTCTTATGCAGCAGGTAGCATGCTGAACTGGCTCGTTCCTCTCCGCTGGTAGTTTTTATAGCATCTTCTAAAGCAAATTTGGGTTCTCAAATGGCTAGTCATGACCCTCCATGGGAGGTTACATAGGGGAATACGGGGCTTGCAAAAGTGTTTGCAATAGTAAACATTGTTTTTTTAATAAACACGGATCAGAACTTAACTCAAAGTCAAGCATGTTGTGAATTTGATGGGTCTGGCAGCACTCATCAGTATTTCATCATATGGCATGACTACAGCCTTGATGCTGAACACATGGCATGCATACTATGGACTTTGCATGTTGCTGTGCTACACAAAAGTACCCCTATGACACTCAACCTAGGTTCAAGAATTCTTCTCTTATAAATTTCAGTACTTTTACTGCACATGCAAAGCTTTCTGTTCTTACAGAAGTATGATGGTTTAATTAATTCAAAGACTTTACATTTGCCCGTCGCTGTCCTTCAGCGTGTATCAAATTAGTATATCTTTAGATTGTACGGTGTTAGAATTTTTGACTTTTAAAAGTTGCTCTTTGAATTACTGACTTGAGTTTCATCTTAAAATGTTAAACAAATTATGCATTGAGATTAGAACATGATGTATCACCGTGCCTCCATCTCAGTCTTAAAAGCCATTTTATAGTAAAGACAAACAAGGTTCGTTCCTATTTATGATTCAACCTCTGTTTCCACAAGGATTGGGCTATATAACTGCTTGGAACATTAATTACAAATGGTCTGTACTGCCTGTTCCAGGAAATGACAACTATGTCTTTGTGTCAGGAAGTTGTAACAATGTTTCACTCTTCCTTGGTCCAAAGGAAGAGTTTCTATGACTGTTGTTACTGACTACCTTGTCACAACCACCTGGCATTTGTGTCTTTGTTTCAGAAGGTCGTTTTGACTAACTTGTTATATTTATGCTCTGCTCCCGTAACCCCCACCTATTTTGCCCACTTAAATCCATCATTTGGAAATCTCCTACCCCTGATCTATGGAAACCTTGTCTTCCTCATATCCAAGGCTGACCCCTTGTGCCCCATCTTTAATTAGTTGTTCACTTTAATTAATTTGGCCATGATAATTTGGGTCTGTGGTTTTTTTCCTCAAATCTTGGATTGACAGTTGGAGGCAAGCAAGATCAAGACCCCACACCCCACCCCAAATTCAGAAGTTCAGAAGCCACTCCAGGGCTAAAGGGCAGTTCTGGGGTGGGTGGTGCCTTGAAGACATTCCAAGGCTACCTGTGTGAATGGCAACATCATAAAAAGGATAACGGAAAACACTTTTCTTTTTCTTTTTTTTTAATGGAGGACTCCTCCAGTGAGTCATAGAAATGTTTTAACCTTTTCTGTGGCATCTGGTTCTGTCCTGGTTCTGTGGGATCCTGATCCGGGGACATGGAGGAGTTTGACAAGCTCTAACATTCCCTCCTCTGGGGCATAGGTGAGATGCCACATGACCCATCTGGTTGTCTCTGGTTACTTGGGAGTTTGGCCAGAGCCATCAGCTCTTTTTCTGACTCACCCAGAGACCCTGGGTATGCCCTTTTGAGACTTGGAGATGAGAGATGAGAAGTCAGAGAGGCCTGGCATCTGAGCATCCATTGACGGGATTTCACTGCCTAGGCTGCACAGCAGAGCCCCGGAACCCAGGGAATGTCCCATGATAATGGGAACCAGTAGATTGGATAGTCCCAGGATGGATTTCAGACAGATATCAGAGAGACCCAGCCTAACTGAACAGGGGAAACCAGACACTTGGGAGGCCTCTGGTGGGTTCTTAATTTGTGGGTTGTGCTCAGAGGCAATTGAGAAAAATCCTCCTATGTATTACAAAGCGCGTCTTTGGTCAAATGGTTGAACCTTTATATGAACCCAGTTGTTGTTATTGCCTCTACTGTTATTTTTGCTCTGTGTCTTACCTTATATTTTGCCAGTGTATTCTAACTCAGCGAATTAAACAGACTAATGGCATAGGTAACAATAGAACCAGTAAACTGAACTTAGCCTGTGTTCTGTGTATCGCTATCATTTTTGCTCTGTCTTCTCCTTGTACATGTTTTGGAGCCCCAATTAATTTTCTCCACCTACAGTGGACTTAGGAGGTAGACCCAGCCTCCATTCCCATCCCATCAGGCTGGGGCAATGTTGTCCACCCAGCCCCCAGCATGCCACCCTGGGCAGTGTTATGTACTCTCACAGTCCAGACCAAATCTTGCCACTGCCACTTGCCGTGGCTACTTTGATAACCAATGCTCAAAATTTCCTTCTGGTTCCTGGATTCAGTTTAGCAGCAGGGATTCCAGTGTCTTTTGGGTGTGAGTAATATAGTAATTGTTTTTTATGCTATTCTGCTGTTTTGAAAAGCTAGCTATGGAGCTGGGAATTTTTTTGTCCTGTGTCAGACGATTTAACTTAAGTTGTGACAAGGAAAAATAAAAAGGGCAAGACAGAGAAGCTACGAAAACTAAACCATCGGTTTCCTTTAGTGACCTAAAACTTCTGCTAGGAAATAAACCTTACCTCAACATTTGTAAGCCTATTATATGAACTTTCTTGGGAATTATAAATTTATTGAATATGGTTTAAAATCCATAAAATCGGTAACAAATTCAACTTAAACTTTACAACACAAGTTTAATAAATAGAAAGGTTTGTAGGTAACCTTAAAGCAATGACCTTCTCCATCAGCGTCTGTAGTTCTGGCAAAGTCCCCAAAATATGCTAACGTTGCTTTGTAACTCCTACAATTAATTTCACTTCTGGCTAACTGTTCTTCCTAACATGGTTTTTATGGTCTGTCTATCTGTCTTCCTTCCTCCCCTCCTTCCTTCCTTCCTTCCTTTCCTGTTTTACTTTATTTTTTTTTATTCATTTTACATACCAACCACAGTTCCCCCTCCCCCATCTCCTTCCCCTTCACTCTACCTCCCAACCTGCCCCCATCCAACTGCTTAGAAAGGGCAAGGCCTGCCACGGGCAGTCAACAAACCGGCACATTCCGACCAAGCCCACCATAGAGAATGGGCCTCAAAAGGCAGCTCATGCACTAGGGAACGATCCCAGTCCCACTGCCAGGGGGCCCACAAACAGACCAGGCTACAAAACTGTCTCCCACATGCAGAGGGCCTGGTTCTGTCCTGTGCAGAAATCAGTATAGCAGTTTCTCAAAAGCTTGGGACTCTGTCTACCTCAGGACCCAGATACACCACTCTTGGACCTATAGTCAAAGGATGCTCAATCATACCACGAGGATGCTTGCTCAGCTGTGTTCATAGCAACATTATTTGTAATAGTCAGAACCTGGAAACAGCGTAGACGCCTTTCAACTGAAGAAAGGATAAAGAAAACGTGGTACATTTACACAATGGCTTTTATGCTTAAGGGCTCCCCTTGAGAATGACTCCTGGCTATACTGGAATCCCAAACAACCAGCATAGTGATCAGCCAACTAAGGTTAGGGCCACCACTATTAAGTACCAGAAACTAAGGGGCTTCTACCTTGTATGGGATGAGTGTGTGGGTCCCTTCCACAACCATCTATGCTTCTAGTAATAAAGGAATTGAACCACTTCCCTGACAACTTGGCTGAAGGTGGGGTTTAAATGAGTCTACCAGACCAGAGATAAATGATAACTGACCACCTCGGTCTTCCTGCACCAGAAGGTGCAGTCTCTGAACTTCCAATGCTCTCACTGCAACCAAAGAGAGTGAGCCAGCCACTCCTCTACCTTCTAAGGGGTCACATCTGCCCGCCTGAAGCCACGCCCACAGGGCGTGGCCACCACCAGAAGTTCACTGACAAAGCAAGAGGTCGCTATACTTGACTCATTGTAAGCATACAGATTTTACATAACGCAGTATGAATTCCTATTCGCTGTATTCTAGCAGAATCCTTGAAATCCACGTGGATAAAATGAAAAGATACAGCCAGTTACCAAGTGCATACCCCACTTGGCTCATCCGGCTCTTGCTGGCCCCTCAGGGTGGCATTTTCCTCAAGCCTCAGAGAAGCACCAGCCTTTGTCTGAGGTATTCCTGCAAAGTATTAGACTCTGTCACTTCCTGTTCCAACTGGCGTTGGCCTTTGATACCAAGGAAATGTCCTGTAATTATATTCTTCATGGTGTGTGTCCATCTCAATGCAAGTATTGAGCTCGTAGGCGTCCGATCCTCATTCTACAGGCTTTTGTTCCAATCGTTGTAAGTGTGTCTTAATCAAAGCAGTACAGTACAGTATGGAGCTTAACAGTCATTAAGTGTTAATGAAGTGGATTCATGAGTTCAGTAAATTTTACTTTCGAGTGGTCCTTTCAATCACTGAAAAATAAATAATAGATTGTTCCCTAACATTGCATAAAACACACACACACACACACACACACACACACACACACACATTAGTCTGCAGCAGAGAAACTTGGGAAGTTTTAGCTTTGGAGCGCTTGGTCCAGAATTGCAGTCAAGGTAGCTTTCATCTTGCACTAAAGCACCTTCTGCCGGTGTCCACTGAGTCGTTTGACACCTTCACAGGCAGTGCCCTCCGTGAACACAAAGTAACTTCGGTGACTTGAACATGGATTATGCTTTTCGCCGAGAATATTTCTTCTAATTTTTCTGTGCTGAAGCAGCTGGGGTTGCTATGCCATCAGCTCTGTTGCTATGGGGGATGCCTTGAGTGTTTGCCAGACTATGATTGGTTATTTCAGAGCCCTTATGTTCAGCATTTGACATTTTTCTATGTTGAATCATGCTATTTTATTTTAATTTGAGGGGTAGTCTCAATAATGTTGATCAGCCTTGAAAGAGCTGAAATTAGATATAAAAGGATTTCATTACTTATCTTCTCAGGAAACACTGAAAACCCAAATGGCCCGTGGAGGGAAACACACATGTCTGTAAGAGCATGCAGAATGAAATAGAGATATATTTAGAAGCTTGTCTGTGTGCGAGGCATGCGACTCTTCAGTCACAAAATTAGGAGAAATGAAAAATGCTGAATGCTGGCACTGATGCATCCATTCTAAACAGAGAGACCATTTCAAATTTGGAGGTGGCCATACGCAGGTTAACTTCAGTGACAATTGTCATAGGCAACCTGGTTGCTGACATTTGGGATTCATCTTCCACAAATGCTGCTCTCTGATGAGGAATACCAACAGAAATACCCTTTACATAAGACAAGATCCAGGAGTGTCTGGACCCTGCTGCTTAGTCACTAAGCTGTTTAAACAGGGAAAGACACAAGTTTGTAACTTTTCCAATCAGCAGTGGGCTCAGGAGCGGCATGTGAGTAAGATGGCTTAATGCTGGGTGGTTTAGATTTTATTACTTAGAGGCACACGATGATCCGATTTTATGATCACCTCTCTCCTGTGGCATTTGTACTCCTCAAGGTCAAATAGCACCGGAGGCTAGGTTCATGAGCAGATGTGACATTTCTTTAATATGTTTTCAGAAAATAATGTGAGCCATTTCCTGAAACATTTGTTTCCAAATTCCTATTGAGTTTCTTCATCTAAGTAAGACCCCATTCTACAAACACACTCTGTCTTTCACAATCAGGATACTGCATGCCTTTGAGTTATCCAGAATACAGTTTAGAATTAATTTCAAGCAAGTGTTTATTTAGGAGTTTTCAGCCTGGGAAGCATGTAGATGGATAGGTATAGATATTACATCTTCTAATAAAAAGATAAGGGTCTTCTCATGCTAAATGAAAAGTGACAACTGAAGAAGACTTCAGAACAAGAACCTTTTTTCATGTCCAGGTCACGAGACTGTACCAAGCACTGCTGCATGTGAACATGGCTCTCATATCCATGCATGCTGAAATCCTAAACAAATACCATTAAGAAGCCGAGCAAAGTGCATCCTTCCCCCATCCTCCACTTGCCTTGAAAAAGAAATAAGCAAAGAAATTTCAAAACTGACTGAACACCAATATTCTTTTTCAACTATTTACAAAATGGCTTAAGTTGCTCTCTTTTTGTGGAAAATATCAGAGAAGGCATTATCTAATTTTGTCCTTACTCAAATAACGGAGTTGATCTCATTTGCATCCTAGATTAGATTGTGCCGTAGAGCCTCATCCATCATTCCCAGTCAAACTCACTGCTTCTCCTACATTTGACTCAACCTTTACCCTGTGATGGAACCAGAACTGATGGAACCCTTTGTGAACCCTCTCTGCTTTTGTTTATCTTGTCTAAAGGACCAAGTTATACTCAGCATCCTTGCATCCCTCACCATTCCAGCCTGTTCTCTTGCTAGGGCAGACCCTGTGGATTCCCTGTGGTTTCATCTTCATCCCCAAGCTTCTCCGGGAATTTTCTCAAAACAATCACAATAACCCCTGCTTGCTATTTATCCTCGGCTGGATGTTCAATAGATCAATATTAATTGTAACATGTCCAAACCTAAGAATCAAATTCCCCAAATACCAGGAACCTTTTTCATTCTTGGTATTTTCTTTATCAAGGTAAAAAAAAATCATATTCCACTAGTCTATTTCTTTTCTTCTTCTGTTTTTGTAATTCTTTTGTTGTTTGTTTTGTTTTGTTATTTTTCGAGACAGGGTTTCTCTGTGTAGTATAGGCTGTCCTGGTGTTCACTCTGTAGACCAGGCTGTCCTTGAACTCATAGATATCCACCAGCCTGCCTCTGCATCCCAAGTGCTGAGATTGAAGGTGGGCACCACCACCACCAGCTTCATTAAGGTGTTTCCAAGGCTACGAGCCCTGCTGGGCTTCTCAGCTCCTTTCTTTCATGTCTAGCACTCAGGTGGAAAACCAAACCCTATTGGGTCTCTTTGAGAACATGTAGACTCTTCACATGTGTCCTCTCCTGTCCTGTTCCCATCCCACTCTAAAATACCCTAACCTGATGCCCAGGCATGGCAGCTGTCCCCAAACAGTTGGTCAGATCTCACTCTTGAAGAGCTCCCTTTGTTAACTCTGACAGTCCAATGTAAGTAAGGATGAGTGGGTTGCTTTCATGGTTTAAAATAAGGATCTAGAGACTGTCCAGGTTTGACCATGAGCTTAAGTCATAAGTCAGGGCCCACCACCACGACCCAGTTATACCAACTAAGCCTCACCTCCCTGTCCCAAGACCTCAAAAGCACAGTGCCTTCTGCTGGACACCAAGTGCTCAAACAAATGAGCCTGCTGAACATCCTTCACACTGTCCATCCACTCTGTCCAATTAGCAATAGAATGCCCACCTTCCCAGGTCCCAGTAACAATGCTTTCCTATTTCAGAAATCTAACCTAGGTGAAATCATGCAACATCTGTCCTTTTTTGAGTATTTTTTTAAAATTTCATTTAGTGTAACATCTTTGTATTTCATAGGAGTTACAGAATTGTCATAAGGCTGGGAAATATCAACCTATATGTTTAGCTCACATTTTAACTATTTGTGCTAATGGACATATGAGATGTTTTCTGCCTGTTGGCTATTGTGAATTAAGTTGACCATCCGTCATGCACATTAATGTGCTCACATCTGGCACAGGTCTGTACTTTCAGTTCTTTGAAGTTTATATTAAGGAGCAGAAAGTGTGCATCAAATGATGCCTGTATGTACCGCTGTGCATTCCCACTAGCAACTCACAAAAAAACTCATTTTCTCTGCTTCCTTCCCAACACATTGTCTTCTGCTTGTTCCTATTCATATTGAAAACATCCAAGCAAAGGGACATGAGGTGGCAGCATATTGTGGTTTTGATCGCCATTTTTCTTGTGTTTAACATCTTCTCATGTGTGTGCTGGGCAATTGTTTTTGTTTGTTGAAGCTGAGTCTGTCGTGATGGGGGACGTCCTTCTGTGTGCTGTGAATATACGTTTCTCTTATCGGCTGATGAATAAATTCCGATTGGCCAGTAGACAGGCAGGAGCTGTAGGTGGGGCTACCAGGCTAGGAATGCTGGGAAAGAGTGTCAAGGAAGACGCCATGTAGTCGCCAAAGGAGGAAAATCCTGGAGCATTACAGGTAAGCCACAGCCAATAAGAACTAGCCAATAAGAAGCTTGAGTCATCAGCCAAACGGTTTATAGTTAATATAAGCCTCTGTGTGCTTATTTTGGGCTAAACGGCTATGGGACCAATTGCATTCTCTATATTAGTCCCTGACTGCTGTAAGAATCAGATTCACTGTGGTGGCTGAGAGAGAGAGGTGGTCCGTGGATACAGCAGAATGTCTTTAGGAGTCATTTTATCGCTGTGTTCCTTTAGCCAAATAATAGAATTTGGTTTTCCTGTAGGCCCATGGCCTGTTCCATCTTATGGTTTTAACATTTGCATTTTATTTTTATGTATTGTCTATTTTTTTCATTTAAAAATCACTTCATTTAACCAACTTTTAGGTTTGTTTTGATAGTTGACAAATATTTTTAATTTTTCTTGCAGTATAGTTGACAGATTTTTATCTTTTATTTTCATATAATATATTCTGATTTTAGTTCATCCTCTCCCAACTCCTCCAGTGTTTTTAATTGGATGAGAATACTCTCCTGAACAGCATAGTAGAGGGTTGTTTGAAGATGTGTCTTCAGCAATTAAACATTCAAGCAAGCTTACAAGCAAGAGTGAAGGGTTATGGATTTCTAACAAATATTACCATAACTTTATTATGATATATTCACATGTATTTGGCTTCAGATGCTTTTCTATGGCTTGAAATGAGGGAAGGTATCCCCCTGGCCTTTGTGGCACTCTTCAGGGAATAGCCTATCAGCAATCCCTATTTCTTAAGGAGTTAGTGGATGAGAGACTCAGACTAAAGCATTGACATTTGAAGAAAAGTAATGTACACTAGGTGACTCACTTAAATATAGCAATATCATGTTGAAAATCTCTAGTCAGTGCAGATAAAAGTGTGAGTTGACACCATAAGATAGTGTAATACGCTCAATAAAGCACTTTAAAGTGTGGGACTTTTGTTTTCATTATTAAAAGGCTGCTTTTATTCAGCCTGATAGTAAATGGAACCAGCCACAGTGTCCCAACCACTCAGTTTTATAACTCCATTTTGGTAATGACTGGGAGAAGGAAGAGATTGTGTATCGATTTAGAGGCCGATTTACGTCTTATTACTGTTTCTCTGACACTGGGCATGTTGTTATAAAAAATCAATTATATGACAGTTTTAAAGACTACGTAAATCAGTTTGAGACATATTTAATTGGAATTTGGGGATTTCGGATTATTTACTTAATTGCTGTTATAATTGACTTAGCACAACAGCTCTAGAGAGTGTTTTTTTTTTATAAGAATAAAACATAATGTTAAAGTGTTGAGTCCACCTAAAGTAGCCTGATGTCTGAAGGAAATAAATATACCTGCCTTCATTTCATTGTTAAAAGCAGGATCCCATCTCTCTCTTCCCTTTGTCCCCCTCCTATAATCCCCAGATCCCTATTAATTGATCCCCATAGTTCCTCCTTCTATAGTGTCTGGGTTTCGATTATGTGTGCAAAGCTGTAGAAATACTGTTCCAGTCAGCATCCTGCAGAGACAGAACCAAAGGGGGAGAAGGGTGAGGTTATTTATTAGGAAACTGACTTAGAGATGGTGGAGAGACGTCCTTGCAGCCTGGAGACCCTTGGAGCTGGACGTGTGGCTCAGTGCCAGGGACACCAGGGGGTGATTCTCCACTGGAGACAAAACTCTAAAATCCCAGATAGCTGCTCTGAGTGTTCCTGAGTTCACGGGTCAAAGAGCCTGGAGATGTGATGCCCCCGGGTATGAGAAGTGTGCCCACTCCAAGACAGCCAACAAAGCTTGTTTTTCCCATCAGGCCGTCTGCTGCTTGGACAATACCCACCCACGCTGAATTCTCCACACACTATACTGACCCACAAAACCATCTTCATTCACACAGACACCTAACATTGACATCACATAAAAACCAAACAATTCTGAGGCATTGTATCTCTGGGGCATCCAGGACCAGGAGCTGACCCAAAAGAAACTCAAGCCATAATAGGTTACTACTTTTAAAACTTCCCACTTTTTACCATTACAGCGCCAACATACAAATCTGAGTGAAGGCAGGAAGTCGTCTTTGCCATCCGCTAACCCACCTGTAGCACCATTTAACACATAGTAGCCACATAGCCTGCATTGAGGGGAGTGTTTCCTTAAACACTGTGGGAAAAAAATAACCCTGTAGTCTGCCTTTGTTTTATAGGACCCAGATTTCCGGTGGGGAAATGTCCTGCCCTGCGTTAACCGTGTGCATGGACCCTTTGCCACTTTGCTTCTCTCCGTTTCCTTCCGGCTCTCTGTGACGTGAACAGATTGCATGGATGCACTGTAAACTCCAACCCGTATCCTAAAGTGCTCAACTCACTAATTCACCAGCGATTAGCTATGGGAGTTCAGGACGTAGCTGGCTGGGAGTAGTGTTACAGTTGGTGGTCATGGGGCCAGCATTGCCAGCTGGCATACACAGCCTTAAAAATAAGACTCTGCTCACTCTGGCAACTGAAAATTTGGCTCTGGTATTGCAGTAGTCACCAACTTGATTTAAAATCTATTAAGGCTCTTCTATTTTTTGGCATGGAAAATTGACTTGTAAGAATAAAGGAAACCAAAGCTGAAACAATAAGACAGGAAATAACGACAGAAGGAACTAGAATAAATCCTGGCTCTGAGGTTTCTGATATCTCTGTGCCTCAGTGTTGGCATCTTTTACATGGGATGATGACAATAATAACACCCGAGTGAAACAATTCACTTGAAGCTCCTGGGGCACAGTAAGTTTTGTAAGCCCGACAGCCGAGTGCATGTAAAGTTATTAGATATGTGGGCAGGAATGATTCACAAAGCATAAGTCATAACATTTGTCTTAAGACAAATACTAACAGTGAAATCGAGGCCTCCACTCTCTGTGGCGAGTTGGCCAGTTTCTTACCATCTGTGTCACCCTGACTCCTGCAAAATGTCAGCTGCCTCGGGGGGATCGGGAATGCCAGGTCACCACTGCACTGTGTTAGGAGCGATGTCGGCACATTGTAAATGTGTCATAATGGAGCCATCCTTATTGTGTATGCCAAGCTCATCCAGAGAAGGCATGGACAAGGACATGTTGAGCAGTCAGTGAATGGGCACAGTGATGGGGCTTGTCCACTTGGAGATATAGATAAATGATAGATGATAGAGAGAGAGATAGATATATGATAGATAGATGGATGGATAGATAATAGACAGACAGACAGACTATCTTGAGAGTCTAGCGATCCTTTTATTTACTCTAGGGGATTATATATAATCATACTACCTTAATGAGACAGGAAATAAGCCTGTATGACAGATGATAGAGGGGCCGTTTTCAATTAGCAGGGGGTTCTGAGATATGTCTGCCTGGACGTACATTACTTCACTTTTTAAAAAACATGTCCGAGGTTTGGAAAGAGGCATGCCCCTGCCCGTGGCAGTAGATTGGAACAGAAGGGTTTCTCAGTGGGCAGTGGCTCGGTGAGTAAAGCACTGGCCACGCAAGCTTGAGAACGGGAGTTCATGTAAAAGCCCTCATCACCATCTAAGTGCCCAGCGCGTGTGGCAGCCTGGCTGTAGTCACAGCAAGTGTGGGAACAGATAAAGAACTCTCCCAGCAGGCTGGCTAGGCAGTATCAATCCATCAAAGCCAGCCTTCAGTTCAGCTGAGAGACCCTCACGCCGTAAGTACGGGGAGCGTGATGTCAGCCTCAGGCCTCCATGCATGCACACACAAGTTCACGGCACCACACCCCACACTCACGCATGCACACACACATGCACCCACTCATGCGTGCCCACACTCATGCCCACACACATGCACCCACACACATGAATGCCCACACACATGCACCCACACTCTTGTGTGCCCACACCCATGCCCACACACATGCACCCACACACATGCACCCACAATCACTCATGCCCACACACATGCAAACATGCTTGCATATGTGCACAGCATACACCCATAAACATACACAAAACTGTCTTTACATAGCAAAATCCTTTAGGTTTAACTAATTCTCTGTAGCATTGTTGTTTCCACCAGCCTGCCCGCCACCAGTCCCATATAACACGCAGAGACTCTGTATTTGATACAATCGTTCTTTCCAAACTACTTCCTGCTGGTAGAGGGCACTGTCATGGGATTCCAAACAAGATGCAGAAATCCTGGCTGTAGTGGTCTGTAATTGTAATGTCCCATTGACGTTGCTTCAGGGGGTCTTGCTTGATCAAACCACATTATTCTGGAAGGAATCCATAGCTTTTCATTTTCTGTAGAAACAAAAATAGAAATCCTTTTCCCCAATACCTTGTCCTTGGGCTTAAATTTTGGAGTCAAAGCATTTTTAAAATATATAAATTGAATTAATCCAGCAGCATTTCTTTTATCAATAGTTGTTATTTTCTCAGCAATCAAATAATTTAAAGACAACAGAATCGCATATAGTATCCAACATTTCTCTGTGCTTTCCATCTTTAAGTGGCTTTTTTATTACTCTATTTCTTCTACTTCTATTTTTACATATTTTGAGACAGGGTTTCTCTGTGCAACTTTTATCTGTCCTGGAATTTCCTCTGTATGCCAGGTTTACTTTGAAATCACAGAGATCCCTTTGCCTCTGCCTCCCGAGTGCTGGGATTAATGGCGTGTCCCACTATACCCATCCATTCTACTTCCTTTTTTCTTTTTTAAACCATTGTATCCTGTTTCTTTTTCTCTCCCAAGCCAGCGTATTTTTTAAAACACAGTGTAAACCTTCATTGCAGCTCTCGTACACACCAATGAGTTGTTAGCAGAGTTCTTTAAAAGCAAGGCGGTTTTTTGCCGCTTATGCTAATTTTGGAAACCCCCCTTAAAGGAGCCTCACAAATCTCTGTCTACAGCAAAACAAATCCAACCGAGAAAATGCTGCTACCAAGAAGTCTTGCTAGTCTCTGTTCCTTTGTTTTTAAAATCTCTTTTTAAGCTTTTTTTAGTTTTAAGTGAAAGTTCTTATAGCCACGTTGGGCGCCATCTGTAGCATGTATGTTTTCTGCCAGCACGCCAGCCACCCTGCCCGCCATGGGTCTGGCGTGCCGGCCCCAAAAAACACGCAGAGACTCTGTATTTTATACAATCCTGTTGGCCAGTCACCATTATTGTTTATGGGCTAGCTCTGTCTTAATTATTAACCCATTTCTACTTATCTAAGTATTTCCACATGGTCATCTTATGGGGAGCCGCGGCCGGGCGTCTTGCCCTTCATGCTCTACATCTTGACTCCTCCTAACTACTTCCTCTTTCCTCCTCCTAGTCTCCTAGCCCTGCCTATCTTGTTTCCTATTGGGCAACAGGGCTTTATTAATTAACCAGTATGAGAAACATACTTACAGAGTAACATCTCCCATCAATTCTCAGAAACCTTTTATTGAGGTTTGGCTGCTGCTGGGAGCAGCACATGCTTTGATGTGTGCAATTAGATGAGCCTGGGCATACAATTTTTAAAAGGTGACTATCCCTCGAGGGTATCAGGTGTCTCCATCATTCTCTAGAGTGAATTTCTTTTATCGCTGGCTGTCTCTGTTGAATGTGTCACCTTGAAGGCAGTGGGGTTTTAAAGGGAAGACTTAGGCTAAATTAGAAATTAACTGGAGGAACTTCTGAAGGGGATTGTTTCAAATCAGGAAATTCTGTCTGATGTCCCAGGGTCACTTGGTAACCCAGGGGAAGACACTAACGATGAGAACAGAAACTAACTTGGTTTACTTCGTAGTTGCACTGGAATTGCAGGCACAGATGGGTCATTTCCAAACACCCGTATTTAGTACCGAAGCCCTGAGTTAATTCCCGAAGCGCCTGCTACAGCCTGTGCCATTCATTACAGCGGGGTGAGCGCTGAGGCCCCTTTCATTTGCAGGGTCCAGGGCAAAATGAAGATGCAGGTCCTTTGTTGTAATGTGGGTACAGTGGGGGAAAAAAAGCACTAGTATACAAGCCGTTTGCTGTCGTCCGCCAGCTCTCTTCACATATCATATTGGCAGTGTATCATTGCATGTCTTTCTGAATGAAGATGAAATTCAGCAGCGTAAACTATTGGCTTGAACGCTACCCTTTGCCTTTGTGCTGTGCAGTGCGCTGTAACACATAAGTACACAGGTATGTCCATATTATGATCTCATGGGCCATGTATAGGTGTTTTGTTCTTACCAGAACAGTGGTAATGCAGGATAGACCTCCAGATCTATCCTTGCGTCACACATTCTCACAGCTACTCCACCCACCGCCCCTGCCTGGCTTACTGAGGAGCAGACAGACTGCAAGAAAAAAAGATCCATGCATACTTTTTCTTCCCTTTGCTTCCTTATGTCCTTGTCTTCAATGTGTGGTTGGATAAAACAAGGAAAGTATAAGATAGGAAGACAGTGTGACAGGTCTGTCTATCAGAACGCCACTGCCTTCTTCCTGATTTGGAGGGAATTCTGGTCTCCAGTGAGAGCAGGCTCCTTTGTGTTACAAGGAGGTTTTTCCTGCCGCCATATGCAGCTAGTGGTTTTCCACCCGCCTGCCTGGTCCCATCGATGCGCCAGCCCCAAATAAAATGCAGGGGCTCTGTATTTGATACAATTTTGTTGTCCAGTTACTAATTTCTTATCAGCTAGCTCTGCCTTAATTATTAAACCATTTCTACTATTCTAAGTATTTCCACGTGGTCTCATCTTACCGGCCAGAGCGGCTGGCGTTCTACCTCTCCAGTCTCTCCGTGCTGACTCCTCCTTACTCTTTCCTCCTCATCTCCTAGCCCCGCCTATCTTGCTTTCCTATTGGCCAACAGTGCTTTATTCATTAACCAGTATGAGAAGCATACTTACAGAATGACGCCTCCCATCACCTTTGGGCGAGCAGCTTCAGTGCTTATTCATGGATACAACACTGTTGTTCAGCTTCTCCCACGGCATCTCACTCACCTCCACCGGATGCCCTGCCCTGCACGGTGAATGAGAAGCAAGGCAGTGAGGAGTAGCTACAGACACGGGTGGCGAATGCCATTCCTGCCCCCAGTATGGTCAGGTCTCGTTGAAGTTTCCCCACCATGCACTTGTTCACATTAAATAAAGTATGAGCCTCTTAAACCCACAGGGTACACTTCCTGGAAACCAGCTTGATGTTTCTTATCCACATTTGAGGGATCACTTAGCAATTTGGTTTGCAAAGGAGGTAAAACCTGGATGGGCTCTCTTTTTTTTAATCACATGATCTAACGCTGCCTCAGACACATGAGAATTCACAAAACACAGATGGTATCTGAAGTTTTCGTTATTCCAGGAGGGGCGGGGCACGGCCACCGGGCAAATGGATAACTTAATATATGTTCAAGCAAACCTAATTTTTGTGGGCTTTATTGTAAAACGCAAGTGAAATTTCCAGATTGAAAAATAATATTTCCTAGATATGATGCCATTATTCTATAAAAGAGATGCTTGAATGCAAACAAACTTATGAGAAATTGTCTGAGGACCAGGACAGTTATGAGGAGAGATAAAAGACCCAAGAACTAGTCCTAGATGTGTCATTGGTTAATTTTGTCCTGAGAAATATGGTTTCATCTCTTCAGTTCCAAAGATGTCACCTGTAAATTAAGACTTGGACACACACAGATTCTAGTTTAATATTTAACGAAGAGGTTTCTATACCACAGAAACCGCTTGAAGACAAAGTAGACAGCATCTATAAGATACAGTTATGGGACTTATCGAGAAGTATCCCAATTGCCCAGGAATGAAGGGCAGTGATTGACACCTGGGCCCTCATGAGGCTACAAAGCTTCTGTTCAGCAAAGGATTGTAGTCTTTCAAAGAATTCTCCTCAAGGCTGCTGGAGGCTGTGATCTTAGGCATGTGTGTTCTTGTAACTGTTTTTATATCCGTGGTTCGAATGTTCCTTTGCCCCATAGTTGACACATTTAGTATCATAAAGGTCTGTTGATCATTGTTAAATGGTACATGTATAAATCAGAGAATATCAAACAAACAAGACATGCATTTAAAGATAAATCAAAGTAAGCGAGATTTAAAGGAAGTTGGGAGACTTTTCAGATTCCTAGGCTAATTTCTTTTATTTTTCTTTAGATTTTTTTGTTCACCTCTTGTCCAAAGTAAAATTACATTCATGAGTTATTCAACCCTGTTACTAATCTACCGGCAGATTATCTTCTTTATGTTTTAAAAAGAACTGACAAAATGTACAATAGAGCTTTTCATTACGTCTTGTAGAAGTTCCTTCAACAAGATGAGCTCAATCTTACCGTACAGCCAACAAAAAAAATTTAAGTAAATGCCTGAAATAAAGAGATTAAATTTCATTGAGCTCCTGCACACACCTAAAATGATGCTCTACGTACATTCTGTGCTTCTCTGTAGAATCACCCTTGGTAAGTGAAAATAAGAACGTTGCCAGTTTCCTGAGCTATTTATATCACAAACCTGACTCCTACATTCCTGTGTCACGTACCCCATCGCCTCCCTGGCAAGCTGACTAGGCATTGACACCGCAATTTCCCACTTCATCATAGTTGAGAACTTTTTTCTGAAAATGAAAGGTCCCTTTGTGTGTTTCCACATTCTACTAGTCCCTGGGATTTGATAACATGTTTTTGTGGCATGCTGTAGGTGAGTGAACACATGAATGAATGGAGGGGTTGGGTTTGTCAACAGGTATTCTGTAAAGAAGAGCCCTGAAATCCCAACAGACCTTGTTACTCAGCTGACAAGTGAGAGATTTTTGTAGGAGACAGAGTGAGACTACGAAGCTTCTAGCGCTTCCTCTGTCTTATCAGAAATGCGTTTCACTGAAATGTAGGCCTTCCGTAAAATCTAATGCGTATACAGTTTGCATGTCCCTTTCCGAACCCTCAGGCAGTATTTTTAGATAACCCTCTTTTAAAAACTGGGCTTACGGAGTAGCTCCCGTGAAATGAATGGTGTGAGGTTTATTAGTTTAAACTCTGACACCAGTGTTAAAGAACAAATTCCACTGTGTAAGTAACCCAGAAAATTAATTTTGAAACAATTCAATAGGTTTTCTGGCAGAAACATCCCAAAGATATCTCAGCCCACTCAGGGAAACCGCAGAGAGAGAGGAGATGATTGCAGGAATCTCTTCTACAGACTCCCGCAGCCTGCCTTCTTCATTCTGTCTCCACACACCAATGTTTGCAATCTCTGCCCATCACGTGTCTCATCTGACCAAGGCCACAATTGTTAGTTGCTTGCATACTTGGTTGGCGATGGGCTTTAGGTTTTGTTTGTTTGTTTGTTTTGTTTGGTTGGTTTTCTTTGTTTCTTTGTTTTGCCATTTTTTTTAATCTTGTTCAGTCTTTTTGAGTGAGTTTCCAACTTAATCCCAGGCTGCCTTAAATGTGTACACCACCCTGCCTCAGCCTTACCAGTGCTCGTATTACAGGCTTACGCCACCACGCCTCCGGTGGCCGCAGTGCCCATGTCCTCTGTGGGTGAACCGCTCTTTCTGGTCCAATGGACAATGGCCAGGTGCCAGGATGGGATGCCTAAATAACGGACAGACGAGAGGGGAGTCACAAGTATCGGGTAGACCCAAGAGAAGGGGGCTTGGCAAACTTCCCCCAAACTAGCTGTGTCTAGAAAAGGGACACTGAAATAATGTGTGGTGAACCAACGAATCAAACAAGTAATGTTAAAATTCCAGTGCCTCCATATGTGTAAAACCAATATAGATACCAATGAGAAAATCTGGGTGGATCTTTTAGCAGCCGGGTACCTATAGTTCTCCTTTTGCTCTTCGTTTTCTAGAATTTATGGACCAAATATTGCTACTTGACCAAACCAAAAACAAACAAATACATGGAGGGTTTGGGGCAGGGAAATGGAGTCTCTAGGGGTAGGGGACAGGGAGAGCACCAGAAAACAGTTCTGCATTCTAGGCTGAGTTTTGTCGCCAAGCAGCAACTGCCTGGAGCAAGTCGGTCCTCTGTGCTCTTTCCTCATCTCTGTGGTGAGGAGGATGGGAAGAAGTAGCAACGTGCCTGGGGGCAGAAACCCCTGGAGTACTTTCAAAGACCAGGGGTGCAGCTAGGCATGGTGGCGTGTGCCTGCAGCCCCAGATACCCAGAGGACTGACACAGAGGATGCTTGAGCCCAGGAGTTCGAGGCCAGCTGGGTAACATCATCATCATCATCATCATCATCATCATCATCATCATCATCATAACAATAATTATAATAATAATTAAATATGCTGACTAGAGGTGAAATTCCACAGTTCTATAATTTGCATATTTAAGAATTCCTGTTAACGATGATAACCAGTTATATTTGGGACCCACTACACCCTGCATGAGTAAGCATTTGAGATCCCTTTCACTGTATAAATAATTGTATAACTTTTACAATGATCTACTTGTAATTTTTTGTTCATATTCTGGTATTTTTTTTTAGAGATTGCATCATTCCTTCACTTTTTAAATGAACAGCACTATCTATTTGGATATTTAGACTCTAGTGTGATGTAAAATCTCAATAAATATTCATGGGTAGATAAGTGGTCAAGCTCTCTGTTTTAAAAATCAGAATTCACCCGTTTTCTTGCTATTTAGTCCTCACATGTATGGGGGAAGGAATTCTCCACAGACTTTGATTTACTGGGACGTTGAGAATATTAAACAGGATAATAGTTCATACATCAAGGTTTCAAGTGTTTAAATTGTAACTGGTAATGGAATCTCACTTTGTCTTCTCTAGGATAAAGAAATGTGATACATAGGATTTGTTACATTATTTCCAGGGTGCTTTGTTAAGTCCTGTCTAAATATGCTGGCTGTGTTACTATTGATCTCGTATACTACTACCAGCAGTCTTGTCATACCTGACAGTTTTACCAGAATAGGGATAATAATAAAAGGATGTCACCCATTTCTGATCTTTCCACTATCCAGTTTCATATTGGAACAACAGCTCCATGTTGCTGGGTAGCTGGACTGCCAGGCAGAATCCCCAGGATATATAGTTTGTCTTTGACAATTCCAAGAGCGTGCTCAAAACAGGTTGCCTCCGTGACTCTGAATCCCTGTTCTGAAACATGAACTCTTAGAGTAATTAGATTAAAACAACACTCACATTTTTTTAATCTCAGTTGAGAGTCTGACCACATTTCTGTGTATTGCCTAACTTCACTTCTCCCTTTCTCTTGTGAAAGAACCCTTGGATGCTAACAAGGCACACAGACTTATTTTGCTTTAAACAACAACAGACAGCAGGGACAGATGTCAATGTCCCCTAGCACTGTGAAACACCAGGTCACTTGCGTGAGCCCCCTTCCTTCTGTGACCTGCTAAAAAAGAGAAATGCGGCCCCATGAAGCGTGTGATGTGACCTCCCTCCCACGATGTGACCCAGATATAATTTCTGTTTTTTCACAGTGTAAGAACGCATCACGGATAATCATCATCGTGTGACTTAGGCATCACCAAGCCCATGGTTGCACTCTTAGGAACAGTGTGCCATGTTGGACCCTGCTGTGAGGTCAGGGAGGCCACATTATTAACAGTAATGACAGTTTTTACTCCTTCCTAACCACAGTTGGTCAGTTGTGGTATTAATAAAACACATAGTTGCCAGGAAATGACTACAATCTTTTGCATACGCTGTACCTTACAAAATCGCATGTTTCATATGTATAATTCATTACTTTTTAAAGACTTGTAATCATTATTTTCAATCATGTGTTTTTTGGAGGGGGTGTTGTGGTTGTGCCCATCCCACAGACGCGAGAGGTATCGGATCCCTGGAGCTGGCATTATGGATGGCTGTGAGCCTTCAGATGTGGGGGGTGCTGGCCACTGAAGTCAGGTCCTCTACAAGAGCAGGGTGTGCCCTTAACCACTGAGTCATATCTCTTCCCCCCTCTTCCTTTATTACTTTTTAAAGAGAATATAAGTGATAGTTATAGATAAGCATTTGGTAGAATATCAAACCTATTTATAATAGTGAAATGATTTTTTTCTCGTTGATTTGATTTTCTGAGATGCATAAAGATATCATCACAGGAACCTGCACGTAGATTCCCCATGCAGCTCTTTATTTCACATTGGGTTTAATGACTGCTGGTGTCGGGTTTTTTATTTTGTGAAATCAGACCTCCGTGTGTTTCTGTTTCAAATGAGTCATCATCATGCCCAATTATTGCATTTGTTATCTTCCAGAGCAGTAGAACATCACATACCAAGAGTGACATCTGGTTAGCAGCATCAGCAACCTGAAGCTTGGATCTCCTTCTGTGTTGGGAGCTAGAAAACTGGAAGAGTGATCATCAGAGGTAAGACCTCACCCTCGTACAAAGCCCCCCTATAGAGTCCTCTTACGATGCACCATGAGGAGCAACTGTCTCTTCCAGTAGTGTCATATGCCTCCCCCTTATAATTCAGAGCTATTAATATGGTGCTGAATTTGAAGTCAGTGTCTTAAGTCCTTGGTTACCTGTACAGATTTTGACCAAGATAGAGTAGGAATGTGTGGGAATCGCGGCCGTCAATCTGGAACATCCGATCAGGCCAATGGGATTTCCAGGAGTCTCTGGGCCAAGAGACAAAGGGCATGAGGTTAAATGTCAGCGCGAAGAAATGGATGGCGTAGCATCCACTTTGTATTTTGTTTTCATGCTGTACAAGTTCACATTTATTGGCACGGGCATGCCCACTGTGATCCAAATCTGGTAAGAAAGGCAAGAAGGCTGAAACCCATACCTCAGTCTCCGTTCTCTTCCTTTCATCATGAGCTCTGTTAGGAAGGAAAGACAGACCGTAGAACATCTAAGTTAAATGCATTATATGAGTAAGAGCAGGTCAGAGGGGTTAATGTTGCTGAGTATATTAGTGAGCTACCCTCCTGTTTTGGTTACTTGTGCAACAAAGACTGGGACTGGAAAATGGCTTTTTACTGGGGAAATGATACTACGAATCAAGACTGGGAACGGCTGGGCCTTCTTGCTAATACATGATGTAATTTTCCGCCAAGGCGGGAGGATAATAAGATTGCGTCTAGACGGAATGATAAAGTAACATTCTGTCTCAAAAAAACAAAATGAAATCATGAAATAGAAGCATACAGAGTGAATCAGCGTGGGTAAGAGCATGGGTGGGCTAACAAATCTGCCCTGGGCATCATGGGAACTTCGGAGGCCCGCCACGGTGGCGTGGTACGCTGTGTGGGATGTTCACCTGAAAGGGTGCAGTCTGCCACCCAGGGCGTGAACTCCCCCACAGTTCCAGGCTGTGTTAGCAACACCTGAGGCAGAAGGCAGAGCACCTAGTTATCAATGGAGACTGGCATAAAGGCAAAGAAAATCCCGGGAGGGGTGGAAATGCCCATCCCCCGAGCTGTGGCTGCAGTAGCAATAGCTAGCCAGTATTCGCCCCCCCAGTGACTGTTGCACCCCTTTTCCTTGATTTTGAAACTGGCCATTGTTCTCCCAAACAGAGAAGAAAGGGCTTCATGTTGTAAAGTCCTTTCCAAGTGTCATGGAGCATGAACTGTCTCAAAATGAGCTTTTACCATTGGATCTCTACTCACAATGAGGCATGCGTCTCGGCATACCATGATTTGTTGTTGTTGTTGTTGTTGTTGTTGTTTTGTTTGTTTGTTTAAAACCATATATATACATTCCAAGTGTGGTGAGTATTTTAGGAAGAGTTATAAAGTATAATGTGATAACATTTAATAGTACTTTCACAGTTACTTACTGGGTATTGTTTTACTTAAGAATAGTGTGCAGGCAAGTATTCTCTCTCTCCCTTCCTTTCCCTCTCTCTCTCTCCCTCCCTCACTCTCTCTCTCTTTCTCTCTCTCTCTGTCTACACCACACACACACACACACACACACACACACAGAGACACACACACACAGACATACACACACAGTGAGACCACACACACACACACACACACACACACACACACACACACACACTCACACATACCTGTCTGTAGAGGATAATTTGAAGGCGTTGGCTGTCTTTCATTCCGCCATTTAAGGAAATGGGCCATCTGTCTCACAGAAGCCTCCCCCTACTCCTTCTTTTTTTAACATTAGAATGTTAAACAATAAGATGGAGTTGGATGAAAAGGGTAGTTTTGTTATAATCTGTAAAATCACACTAGAAGTTGTGACTAGAGAGGAGCAGCCATTAAGTATATGACAAGCAGATAATAGCAAACATCTCAGCTGTTGCATAGGTACCAATGATGCAGAGGGAGTTGCGGCAGATGGCAAGGCAGAAATGCCAAACGAGGAGACAGAACCAGACCAGAGTGGGTAAGACCTCACTGATGGTGGGGAGGCGTCACTCCGAAGGAACCTTATCCTAAGCACAAGACGCAAGCAAAGTGGATAACCCAGAGACGCTGAGACTTGGCAAGCCCTGCATCCTTACTGAGTTTACAGACCTCTGTCCGGGTTTCTGCTCTGTAGTTTCCTGACTCTTCAAAGTGAACGCTCTGGTTATGTTGGGTTTAGCTCAGACCATATTCTCAGATTCACCACTCCATTGTCGTCATGTGAAACCCTCCACTCAGTTTGACAACCTTCTTTCACTCCTTGACTTCACTTCCTGTGGTCTAAGGTAGAAAGTAGTATCTGTGGTCTATCAAGCTTCCAGTTGCTTGCGTAGGTCTGTGGTTGTTAGCCATTGAGCAGTGAAGGATGAGATTGCATATGTGCATTTTTTAACAGTCTTTGAGAGGAGGCTAACCTGTTTTTCCTAAGACTTGATTTGGAGAACAGCTCTAAAACCTGGATGATCCGGTATGGCACTGTAATGATCGTGCTACAGTTTGAGTTAGAGGGAGAAGGGGCTTCCTTGCCTGCTCACACTTGGGAGAGTTGTATTCCCTTCAGACAGGATCTGAGTCGTGGAATGGAGTGATATTTAATAGCTGAGCATGGTGGACCATGCCTTTAATCCCCAAACTGGGTTTGCTGTGGCAGGTTGGTCTCCTAGAGCAAAACCAAACTGGTCTGCATGGTGTTCCAGGCCACCAGCCAGTGCCACGTAGTAAGACACTGACTCAAAAATGAAAATACGTACGTTAGATTGCGTCTCTAAAAAATTGATTTATCCTTATTTTATGTGTATTATCATGTGCCTGCAGGCATGTTTTTGCACCGTGCCCATGGAGGCCAGAAGAGAATGTCAGATCCTCTGGAAGTGGAATTAGAGATAGCTGTGAGCACCCATGTGGGTAATGGGAGCCAAACCCAGGTCTTCTGCAAAAGCAGCAAGCTCTCTCAAACTCTGAGCCGTTGCCCCAGTGCTGACATAAGATTTTAATATCATACAATTGTGTATACTAAGTTCCAGGATACATTTTCTATCCCCTACTACATTATGAACTTTGTAGATTCATAAATATTGGGTGGGTGGGTGGATGGATGGACGGATGGATGGATGGATGGGTGCATGGATGGATGGATGGACGGATGGGTGGGTAGATGATGGATTTAACAACAAATGACTTCTTACAAAGAAATCTCCGTGACATATTATGCAGAGAAAGGCAGATTTCCTTTTCGTGGAGTTGTCTTTATAAGGGACACTCGACACAGAGGGCATCCTAATAGAGGCTCTATTCAGAGCCTGAGCTGCTGGGTGCCCCTAGAAGTGTGCTCTTCAGCACGCACAGCTCTCCACAAAAGCCTTTTTGCTATCTGACTGAATGCAATGAGAGAGATGTCATTTTTATCAAGACAAATTGTACATTTTGCTTTACGGAAGAGCCACTGGGTGTGTGAAGCCGGGAAATCACACCAATTTAATAAATTCCTTTGTAAACGCGTCTTCCTTGAGTTTAGCTTTTGCAGCTGCAGTATGGTCTGAGTGTTTAGTCACACCAAGGACAAAAGCGCTTTATGGTTTCTTGCATTGAAATGTGTTCATCAACGCTATGTGTTTTCTGTCTGCATCTTTATCTGCATTTCTCGGGCCATGATTGGCTTGGTAAATTTATTCTGCTTTGCTTGCTAAATTAACTGTTTTCTGCTTACTCTTTGATTTATTCCAGATAGTATGCTCAATGTCAACTTTCAAAGCTCAATGTAAATCTTATCCTGTATAATTAAGAACAAAACTCCCACTTATTTTTGAGCATATATATTCTGTAGTGTATTAAACTTGAAAATACACCCAATAATTTAATTGGAAGTAATTTTAATTAAAATTGAAATGTTTACGATTACATATTATCATAATTAAGCATAGTGGATGATGAACACAAATCCTTGAAAATGTACCTTTACAAATGTATTTCATAATTCAGCTTAATAGTGGAAAATTAATAATTTCATTTTATTTTATTGCATTCCTCATGTTTAAAGCTACAATGTTAAAGTGTAATAATATTTACTTCAGCTTTGCTATTTAGAAGATGTGCTTACCTGGCTGAGTCCTAGACTTATTTCTTCAATTAGAAAATGGAGAGTTTAGGGCAGTGCTGGAGGATGCCCAGTGGATAAAATATTTGCTATATAAACATGAAGGCCAGAGTTCAAATCTCCACAACAAATGCAGAGCCAGGCACAGTATCCCATGTCTACAGGGACATTACAGAGAGAGAGAGAGAGAGAGAGAGAGAGAGAGAGAGAGAGAGAGAGAGAGAGAGAGACAGAGACAGAGAGACAGAGACAGAGAGAGAGACAGAGAGAGAGACAGAGAGAGAGAGGAGAGAGGGAGAGAGAGAGAGAGAGAGAGAGAGAGAGAGAGAGAGAGAGAGAGAGGGAGGGAGAGAGAGACAGAGACAGAGACAGAGACAGAGACAGAGAGACAGACAGAGAGAGAGACAGAGAGAGGGAGGGAAGGAGGGAGGGAGAGAGAGAGAGAGCACAGTTTTAAGAGGGAAGAAGAGAGGGGTCTAGAGCAGCAGCTCTGTAATAAATCATTGCCTTCTCCTCCAACACACTTGCTGTTTGGTTCCCAGAACCCACACAGCAGCTCAAAGCCACCTGTAACTCCAGTTCCAGGGGGCTCAGCACCCTCTTCTGGCCTCGGCGGGCACTAGAGATGCACATGGTACGTAGACTGCATGCCAGCAAAACACATCAGGTAAAATATTTTATCTTAGGAAAGAAAAAGGAGGACGGAGGAGGAGGAAAAGCTGCTTAGGGCAGAAACCTTGAGAGTCATTCCAGTGCCCACCTTCAGTCTCGGGGTCCGGAACTCATGCAGTGTTACCTGGTCAGTTTCGGAAGTATGACAGACAATCGATGAACTGCACAGAGTTGGAAATAGAGTTTGAAAGGCAGGGTGTAAGATGTAGAAAGACCTGAGTTCAACTTTTTCACGTACCCCACAGCTACTCATAGAAAACGTTCCAACCCACTTTACGCACTTGTAAACTGAGTTCTGTGTTTTATTACTATGATTATAATCGTGGTTATGATTGTTACTTGTAAGGTTGTTTTTAAAACCAGGGATAATATACAAAGAAAAAAGTCTATCACTTGGTTAGAGCGGAACATGCATAGTTCAGTGTGTCAGAACTGAATGCATATTCGGGTGTCAGAGCTGTATAAACACAAACAAAGGTGTCGGGGTGAGTTAACAGAGCATTCTCTTCCATGGGGCTAAGGACAGTTTTGCTTGAGACTTTAAAAGAAAAACACGACTTATAAAAATGCATCTATAGTGTATTCGCGTGAGACTTGGAAGGCTAATGGAAGAGTTCAACATGCATTTCCATCTGGAAGGGCTGTCTCTGACCACACCCACTGCTAGTGAGTATATGGAGAAAGCCACGCCCTTTACCTCAAGACGGCCAGGGCTACATAGCAAATTCCAGACCAAACAGAGCTGCTTAAAAGAGACGCTACACCCCCCTCCATCCACTGCCACAAAGAAAAAAGACGACTCCTTCATCTTTGAGTATAAAGTCTTCAAATCCCATCCTGTGTTCTCTCCCGAAATCTACCCACACCTTCGGAAGAAACTAACCTAGAGAATCTACAAATCCCAGAGAACCATCCTAAACAAATGCCCATATGCTTGGAATTTAGATCTGATTACAGTATGTGCAAAGTTGTTTTCTCTTTCATTTCTCAAAATAAAAAATTCATTTTCATAACCAATTTGCCAGATGCAGCTCCATCTCCAGAAGCTAAAGAAATCAAATTTTGGGCAATAGAAGAAGAAGATTCATTTGCTAAAACATCCGCGCTCACGTTGAACATGCTTCTGTTTCTCTGATGTTCTTGTGGTTGAATTATTGCTCTGACATTGGTTAACCCCAACACTTTGTTGTCAGTAATTCGGAGTGGCCTGCTTAATGGACAGTCAGTCAAGCTTTGGTGTGATATCTCAGCCTCAGCTGAGGATTTCACCCTTCTGGGATTTTTTTTTCAATTTCAATACCCTATAAATTTGCTGTAAGTGAATGTTTGAAGATAAATCGTACTGATTAGTCACCTGTCCCTTTTTATGTCACAAATAGTTTAAAATCTGAAAACCGCCATGCTCTCTGGAGAGATTGATCGACTCAGACAATTGTAAGAAACTGAAATCTAATTGTGGAATGTTGTGCGTTGTACTTGTCATGTCTGTCAGACATCAATATGAAAATCTCGCTGATGAGGATTCCTCGAGATTCATGGGATAAAGATAGATGGTAGATAGACAGCAGCTGGATGGGCAGTATAGATAGAAATATATATGATCCACAAAGAAGTAAATGATGACTAAATAGAATGAGAGAGATAGATCATACAAAGATGACAGATACAGTGTGTGGTGTCATTTACTTAAACAACCCAGTATTTCCCACTAGAACAGCTATACCAGCATACCAATTATTCATGATATATAAAAGCATTATATCATACGACTAGATAATTTGTTTTTAAATAAAATATGATGGACTTTATATCCGTTCAATGCTTTTAGGTCTTTGATTACTTATGAGACCCATGTTCATTGCATACAATGGATGCAGCTTACCAAGAATAATCAGAAAAAAAGAAACCAGGTGTGCTGGCTGAATTTTTCATGTTTGTGTATCCTCAGCATATGCTGGGGATCTGCCCCGCCCCCAGCAGATCATATTCGTTGAAAGCTAAATTTGAAGAAATGCTCTTACTATTCTGAATAACTAACTTCAGCACTGGCATCTTCTTACCCTTCCAATGTAATCTGGGAACTGAAAATCAAGTAACATGCAATTTGGACAATACTTTAGGATCTGCAGGGTCCGTCTCTCTGACATCTCAAAAATTAGGAATTATTTTAGACAGTTTGTGCCGCCCTGTCTTTGAACTATCTGCATGGATAAGGCTGGTCATCTGTTTATGATTGATGTGGGAGAGACACGCCTAGGGAAGTGGTCCTGCGTTTTATAAGAAAGCTGGCTGAGCAGAGATGGAGGATGCGAGCCAGCCAGCCAGCAGCACCCCTCCAGGGTCTTTGCTGCCTCTGGGGTCCTTCCTTGATGACGGACTGCAACCAGCAGGCTGAAATGAGCCAGCCGTTTCTCCCTAAGTTTCTTTTGCCGCGATGCTTGTCACAGCCGTAGGAAATAAACTAGACACAGGGTGAGGCTCAGTTTGGCTTCTGGCTGCACTGTTGAATGCCTGTGTAAGGTTTCGGGGTTGCCCCTGCAGATTGTTGATAGTGACATTAGTGATGCTGCTGAGTCTGGCCAGACCCACAGGAAACCCTTCTTTAAGAGCTGGAGTGCGTTACTGTCCATGAAGGTGTCACACCATGTACTGAGCAGTACAGCATGTTGCCAGTGTCCTCCCTAGGAAATACCCACTACCCTGGCAAGACCCTTTTCCTAATCAGACTTCTTGGGTCTTAAGTAATAAGAAAGCCAAGAGCTTTGGCCTGCAACAAATAGTGGGACTTACTTAGGCATTTATTTGAATTTCCTTTGGAGATGAACAACCCCCAAATGTTACACATAAGAAAGTATCTCATGAGGGATTCGAGAAAGGTTCCAGACATTTTGAACCATTTTTATTTAAGAAACATTATCAGTAGGTAACGTGAGGTCTCATTGGTGTAGCGTCCATTTCATTTCGAGGAGACAAAACCTCATGGCAGTCTCTCTGGCTCTTACAGTCTTGCCACCCACCACCTCTTCTCCAAAGTTCCCTGGGCCTAGATGCAAGGGCTGGCTCCCCGTGCTCAGTTGTCCTCTGCTTTTGAGGGGTTGGGGTTTTCTGTAATGGCCTTCACCTGCTACAAAGAAGCTCGTGTGATAAGGAGTGAGCAGTACGCTTACCTGTTGGCGTGAGGATAAGCATTCAGAATTCCGTTTAGGAATATGCTGGTCTGGTAAAGTGATGGCAGCAGGTTCTTCTCTAAGATCCATGACTTCACAAGCCCTGGGTAGTTTGCTAGATGTCCAGTTTCAGGAATGATCTCGCGTTGACTGATCTTAAGTGCAATTACGTAATTGATGCCTGGGTGAAACCTAATACCCCAAGTGCCGTGAAAATCCTTTATCCCACTTCTGACACCAGAATATTTCATGGGAAGTAAGGTTCTGGTACACAATATAGGCTGACTGATGTTTATTATCATACTGTGGATGGATGGCATTCTATTGAGTGCAGGGACCATATTTTTAATGTACTTACTGTTTGGGAGACGCTTGCATTGTTTTCATTTCTCGGCTATTATGAATAGAGCTGCAATGGACGTGAGCACACGTATCTGCTTAACATAATTATTTCCTTTGATATGTATGGCCAGAAGTGGGATGATGTACTTGTAACAGTAGTAATTGCCTAACTCCATGTGCCAGACATCATGCTAAGTGTATCCCTTCGTCTTTATGACAGTTTCAGACAGTAGGTCCTACAATCATGCAAAACTTGGTCTTGGGAGAGTTGTAGAAAATGTAACCTAACTAGGAAAGTTTAACTCGAAAACCTAAGCCAGTACCATTATGCCACAATACTCTGTGTGAGTATTAGAGACAATGATGTCCAGACTCCAAGAGGTAGTAAATCTGGGTAGATTATAATGGACTGTTATAATTATATAATTATAATTATCCTTGGTGGGCAAACATTTATTCAAAAATTTTAAAGACAGGACAAGGAGGGAAACATGTGCTTAGATTATGTTTTTCTGAGTAGTTCTGCTAAGCATTTGTCTCTGGATCTGTTGAGGTCCTGGCTCCTCCGGAATGGAAGCACTGCCTGTGTCACCCTCAGTGTTGTTGTTTTGCAGCTGCTATTGCCTAAGAAACACAAACACGAGATTCAGCGCCCACGTGGAGTTTATTGAGAGAGGGGAGAGGAAAAAGGGGGGAGTAGCTGGTAGCCAACCAAAAGCGGAGAGAGACAGAGAGAGACAGAAGGGGCCCCAGAGAGAGCGAGAGAGAGAGAGCAGGAGCAAGAGAGCAAAGAGCAAGAGAGAGGTGCGCTTGGCACGCTTGCTTTAAAAGGGGAGCTTGTGCATGCGTAACTGGGTCTCTGCACAGCCAGGTAAAGGCTTGAGCAGCTAGGTAAAGCCTGACATAGTGATTAAGTGATTATGTGGCCATAGGTGTCCCGCCCATCAGAGGCGGGGTCCACAGACTGCTGAGCCCCAACACTCAGGAGCTTGTCAGGTTCCTTCGGTCTTGGGAGCTACCCTCTCCACAAGGCACGTCATTAGTTCATATCTCTAGTTCACACACTAGAGATCATGTCAGTCCCATATGGTCACCTGCCTGGAGAAACCCTTTCACAGGTCTTTAACCCCTATCCAATGTCCCCTATCCAAGGTTTAGGGAGTCACCACGGGTCCTATAGCTGAGCATCATGCAGAGACTCCTGTCTGGCTCACAAGGTCTTGTTGAGTGTCCCACCCACATGTCCCAGATGAGGGAGGCATGAGTCCTATCTGTGATGGGAGTGTCCTGTCCAAGTTACATCTGAAACACCTTCGGTTTATCAAGACCTGGGATCTAGTAAATGTTCAATAAATGTTCAGTGTTCCACACATTGATTACTGCATGTGTTTGAACTGCTTATCAAAACAATTTAATACTCCCAGAAATGTTTACATTTATTTTTATTGAATTATAATGATTTTCAAACTTGTGTCACCCTCACCATCAATACTCCCCCCCCCAGCCCAGCTCAGTGACTATTTCCAGAGCTGATAAAGCAACTCACTTTACTCATCCAAACATCTTCATTTCACCTTGTTTTCCTTTTCCATTTTGAATGCAAGATGCCTTCTGGTAGAATGTTAAGTGGATTCTGCCTTACCTAGTCACCAGTAGGACACTATGCTTTGGCATTTCTTCCCTAGAAACACACAGTATTTCTACTTAAATACATATAATGAAAATAATGTTACTAACTTTACCTTTCTTAGAATTCAACCATAGAAGAGGTAACTTTTTGTAAGTAGCGTCTAATTGTATTCTTATAATACTTATACAGTACTATTTTATCAGTCAGCAAATTTATCAGTCAGCAAAGAAGACACAAAAAGTTTCAATAATTCCCCTCCCCTGCCCCAGTTCACACAACTAGTAAATGTAGGACTGAGGCCTGAACCCAGGCAATTCCTGTTCACTCAGTTAATGAACAAGCAGATTACAGCTATACATAGATTACAGCTATATGCAGATTACAGCTATATGCAGATCAAAGCTATATGTAGATTACAGCTATATGCAGATTATAGCTATATGTAGAATACAGCTATATGTAGATTATAGCTATATATAGATTACAGTTATGTATAGATTACAGCTATATATAGATTACAGCTATATGCAGATTACAGCTATATGTAGAATATAGCTATATGTAGATTATAGCTATATATAGATTACAGCGATATGTAGATTACAGCTATATGTAGATTATAGCTATATGTAGAATACAGCTATATGTAGATTATAGCTATATATAGATTACAGCGATATGTAGATTACAGCTATATGTAGATTATAGCTCTATGTAGATTACAGCGATATGTAGATTATAGCTATATGTAGATTACAGCTATGTGTAGATTATAGCTATATATAGATTACAGTTATGTATAGATTACAGCTATATATAGATTACAGCTATAGGTCGATTATAGCTATATATATCAGGTATATATATGTATATACCTGATATATATATGTATATATGCACATATATATGTATATATATGCATATATATGTGTGTGTGTGTATATATATATATATATGGACCTCATAGGTAGTCAGTGAATGTGTATTTAACAGTCACGCTCTGTAAGTGCTCATCAAGACATTTGCTGGCTGACTACGAAAGTAAACTAATGTCCCAATGCCAGTTGACTCATTTTAATTTTAAAAAAATTACTTGCTTTATCAAGACATCCATTTTTAGTCCTCAGATTTTACATGCTGCACCAGTTCATCCTCAATTAAAAGAAACAATTGAAAAGTGCCTGGGAAATAGTCCATTATTGTCTGAACTGCCAGGTTTCAAGAATCGGCATTCTAAAATCTGCAAAACTGGAAACCCAGGAAAGAGAAGGCACACAATTCCATGTCAGCTGCCTTTGAAGTGCTGCCAGGTAGTATCAATTATACTGTAATTTAAGTTGTGGAGTCTTAGATTTGCATGAGAATTTTGGATTATCTGTGCCAACTTGCTACCACATGCCAGAAACATTCACACGGCATTTTAAAAATAAAGTCTTTGACAAATACTCCTCTAACGTTTGCATAGCATCAGTAGAGACAGCAGTATTATTTTTTTTTAACAATAACATTTAACAATGAACCTATGGCTAGTATAGTATTAGAATGGCTAGCCAGGGCAACCCTGTAGGATTCACTGTACTCTTCCTTGTCTTGCCTACATTTTAGAAATCGGCTTTGTATTCTTATCAGAACTGTTTGTTCATTTAGGTACTGTTGACCTCTCTCAAGCAGAGGTCAGCAAATGTTATCTCCCATGTGGCCTCTCTCCTCTTGTCATAGGTAAAGTTTTCCTCAGGCACAGACACATTTACTCTCTTCTGTAGTGTTTTGTTTTTTGCATTAAGTTTTGTTTTTGCTGTTACCTTTTGTGGTGCTCAGCAATAGAAGCCAGGGCCATGTGAACAAGTATTTCAACACCAAGTGATGGTTTTGAGCACATTCTGTCCTTTGAATCAGAGGGCAGAGCCAGCCACTAGCTGACCAAAGTTAACCATAGAGGTTTGGGAGGACTGAGGACAGATGGACAGGAAGTAGTAAGGCGGGGCTTAGAGAGGATCTAGGCCTTTTGGATGGAGGAAAGGAAGAAATAGGAGGAATAGGAGGTCACTAGTCAATTTTCTGGCACATCTCTGAGCATTCAGGTTCTTACCCCAATATCTGACTCCCATTTTTTTTTTTATCAATACAGAATAATAAGTTAAACACACCACAAGTGCATCATATTATCTGTGTCTGAAAAGGTTAAATAAGGCAGTGGCAACAGAGACAGTATTGTCAAGAAAGACTAAATCGTTATTACCTGACATTTCGAGAAAATGTCTGTCAATCTGTGCTCTAAAATATTTGCAAGTTTGCATCTGTCTTTATCTCATGTATTTCTCAATACATTCATTATGTGCCCTAGTTAGGGTTACTGTTGCTGTGATGACATGTCGTGACTTCAGCAACCTCCAGAGTGAGGGTTCATTTGGCTTATTTATGCTTCGCCGTCCCTGTCCGTCATAGAGGGAAGACAGGACAGGAACTCGAGTGGGGCAGGGGCCTGGGTGCAGGAGCTGATGCAGAGGCCACAGAGGGGAGCTGCTCACTGGCTTGCTCTTCATGCCGTGCTCAGCCTGCGTTCTTAGAGAACCCAGGACCACTTGCCTTGGGATGGCACCATCCACAATGGGCCCTGTCCTGCAATCACTGATTGAGAAAATGCTCTCCTACAGCCTGATCTTATGGAGGCGTTTTCTTAATTGAGGCTCACCTCTCAGATAACTCTAGCCTGTTTCAAGTTGACATAAAACTCACCAGCGTGACTTGTCACCTTGACACCCATGGTACACCCCTCTTTAGCCACAACCATTCCTTCCTTGTTCTTTCCCAAGATCGCACATTAGCGAAGACATCCCAGCATAAAACATCTTACAAACTTAAAAAGCCCCCACTGCCTTACAAATTCAAACACTTTAAAAGTTAAATCTTAAAAATACCCGTTCTCTTTTAAAATACAAAGTCTCTGGGACAAACTCCAAGATCTCCTTTTAAGGTCATTCAACTGTGAACTCCTATAAAGTCAAAAATAAATGCTTCCTTATGTCAGGAGGGAAGAACCAGGGGACAGTCACAATGTAAACAAACAAAAAACGTCAACAGTATGCGTAATTCAGTGTCTAATACCTGGGGCCCAGTCACAGCCATGGGGGCTCCTCCTAGGGACTGGACCACTTCTCTGCTCTCTGCAGCCAAACTTTCTCCCAAGCTCAGGCCAGCTCCCCCCCACCATGGCTACCATGCTTGGTGATCCTCCCACGGTACTGCCATCTCCAAGATGCTGGGGTCTTCGGCAGCAACTGAGCTGCACTTTTACCCATGACCTCTGCTGTGCTCGCTTCATGACGCCAAGCCTCAACTTCTCTTCAGGGCAGAGAACTCCTTTAATCACAGCTCCTTTAATCATTGGCCTTTAACTGCTGCTAAGGCTGCACATTCACCCATGGCCTCTCTCGGCCTCTCATGCTGCCCAGCCTCGGCTGCTCTGGTTGTGGTGGTGCACACCGGTAGAATTTGCTGAAAAAAAGGCAGAGGCAGGAAGATCACAAGTTGTAGGCCAGCCTGGGCCACATCCTTCCGTGCCTTCGAAACCAGCATCGCCTAGTGACTCTTCCATAGTTGGGACTATGGGAGATGATGACTGGTATTGCATATATTAGTGACTTTAACATTTAGGTTGTATGCAGATCCCCCCCTTTTGCAAAACCTTTCCAATCCTGTCCTTCACCACCTCGTCCCGTCAACCTTTCCCTGCCTGCCTCCTGGACAGCTAGGGTGAGTGGCCCCCTTCAAGTTTTCACAAAAGGCCAGTTTCTTGCTCCTCCTGCGAGATGCTCTCAGGTCTTCTTCCCGCCTCCCATAGCTTTTACCTTCCATCCAGCCTTTGCTAAATGTCAGAGCTGGCTTCCTTGGCCTCTAAGTCTCCTGTAGCCCCTCCCTGACACTTTGCTGACTCGTCGCCTGTCCACACTTATGTTTAGTGATGGGAGGGAGTGGTGCTGCTCTTTGCTGGAATGTACCTCACAAGGGCAGGAACTGAGACTGGCTGTGTCCCGACTGCCTTTTCTACTTTATAATTTATCAGATGCTTACCAAAAAAAACAAAAACATCAAATATAGGGGTCCCCAAGGTGTTGAGATGGCAAGAGATTTTAGTATGCATTCATACTCCTTAAGAATTTCTGTCTAATTTAGCGAATGAAGCCCTTGTATGTTCGCTCCCTAATTGATTCCATTATCGGTGAATAAGGTGTATCCCAAGTGTGTTCATGTGCCCCTAAGTTAGGGTGACATGGGTGGACATGTGTCAGCAACGTGACAGAAACTGAACCAGTCAGAAACTTTGGGAAATAGGGGGTATCCATCTGTTATGTAGCTGGGACCATTCTTTAGAGTGCATGTGACTTCATTAACAACGCAGGCAACTAACGGAGAGTCGGGTGCTCCTGTTAGGAGACTGATGCCCTCTGAGACTTCATGTCACGCTGCTTGGGAAAGTTGGGACACAGGAGGTACATAGGTGTGTGTGCTACCACTTTCCTCAGGGGAAAATGATAAGGCATTTTGGTCACCCTTTAAGTGAGGCTCAGAAGGTCCTATTGAGCTCTCCAGTCAATAGTTCAAGACAGCACTGATTACAGCACGTGCATATCAAACCATCCATCTGTTAGTCAGAACGTTTGAAAGGCTATTTAATAGATGTGTTTGTTATACCGTAATGGGCTATTTTAGGAAGACAACCAAATCACAGTCCTGTTGTGGAAGAGCTTGTATCAAACCCCATGGAGCCCATTCCCCAGAGGTCACGGGTGCCAGTGCTGACACAGTGGTCAGGTGGAGCTTAAAGTGCCCACTGCCTCCTGCCTGTCTCAGTCCAGAAGAATCGGGGAAGGCAGGTCTGCGCCCGCTAGTCCTGGGGGATGATGAGTGCTGGAATGCAGGCTCACCTATGAACAGGGTGGGCTCTGTGTGGTGAATCTCATGCCTGGAAAACACTGTTCACCACAATCTTCATGTTCGTGATGATGGGATGATATCACAGAATGATCGTATGTGATAAAGTATATAGGAGACGGAATAATGAGACTACATTATGTGGTGCTCCTGAGAGCTGTGTGCTTGCCCCCTCCATGGTGTGTGTGTGTGTGTGTGTGTGTGTGTGTGTGTGTGTGTGTGTGCGTGTGTGTGCGTGTGTGCGTGTGTGTGTGTGTGTGTGCATGCTGTGCACTTGCAAGCCTGTGTGTGCAGACTTTAATATTTGGACTGATAATCAGAAGCTTGCTATGGGTTCCCCTTAAACTCCCATTCTTCTCTGTTTTTCTCCTGCCTTCACCTACAGATCCCTTGCTGACAGCTTTCCTCTCTGCGGAACTTATCAAAGGACGTCCTCACTTTCTTTTGCAGCTTAGAGTAGGCAGTAATTGAGCTGTCTCATTTCTGTAGCCTCTCTTCAGAGATCAATTAACTAGTTTTAGAGCCTCACTTATGCTTAAAGATGGCCACTGACTGCAACGCCTCTTTCTTCTTGCAAAGCCAAGGAGGCGTGCTCACTCTGTAGGGTCTTTGTGTTAGGAAATTATCCTCAGTTTCCTCTAGAATACTGAGCATGATGTTTCAGTGGGAAATCAATGGACATTTGGGGGAGAGGGGAAATACAAGCGAGAGCAAGAAGTTATAAACTACTTTCCAGTGTTTCTTCCGTCCAAGTACTAAGCTAACCCTGCTCAGTTTCCGAGATAGGGCAAGTTCAGGGTGGTATGTATGGCCACACACTTTCCAGTGTTTCCCAACACTTGATTCTGTTTTAATTCATATGGGACCATTAAAACACCATAGTCCACTATGGCCCAAGTTGTCATGTCTTGCGTCTGATAGTTGACCACGACCTCAAGCATGTATTTCAACCTTCTGCTTTTCCAGATGTTGGCTAGCTGAGGAAGTTTCCTGAAATAACTTAGGGGCTTTGCTAACATCATGCTTGCATTTCCCGATTGCCATGCCAGCTTTGCCCTCTAAGAACCCACTCACCTTCGTGAGAACTCAGCCCTTAGTTGTGGTGGTTCCTATCCAGCTGTTTTTGCTTCACTCATTTGAATAGCATGAGAGCCTTACAACGCACTCAGAAAACAGGAAATGTCACATAAGTGGTAAGTGTGTAATCATATTTTCACATGTGGAATCGGCATTTACAGGAGGTAGATAATTGCCTGTGATGACACAGAATGCTTTTGACAAACTCAGTGGCATTCTTGAGGGAAAATGAGATGTCGCTAACAAAGGGAGGGAAAATCCATTAAAGACAATGCTTCTCTCAAATTCAAAACGCTTTTGAGAAACCTCGGCCTTATTGTAGACTATTGTATTCAGTAATTTCTCTTGACAGGTGAGTGGATTTTTATATAGTTTAAGGCATGTAAAATGAGTTTTCTACGTGTTTCTTTTCACAGAGACTGGATGGTTTAAGTTAATTGAATACGCCTAGAAAATAGACATGGTAGCTGGAATTGTAGCTTTAGATTTTTCTAGGTTTTAGCTCTTACTTTTAGAAGTCTTACTTCACTATTACATCAGAAGAAATATTGGCAATAAGTAATATTGTAATAGCTGGTTTCTAGTTTTGAAGCAAACATGTGACCCTCACTATTAGATTCAATTGTGTTTCTTTTTTATTTAAAAAAACTTATTTTTCATTTTACATACCAACCTCAGTTCCCCGTACCTCCCCTTCTCCCACCCACTGCCTATCCCCCTCCCCACTCCCACCCACTCCTCAGAGTGGATAAGGCCTCCCTTGGGGAATCCACAAAGTCTAGCATACCAAGTTGAGGCAAGACCAAGCTCCCCCACCACCACCGTGTTAAGGCTGAGCAAGGTTTCCCACAATAGGGAATGGACTCTAAGAACCCAGGTCATGCCGCTGGATTAGGTCCTGGTGCCACTGCCACCCCCCCCCACACACACACACACACAAGATCAAGTCACATGTCAGCTGTGTTTCTTAGATAACGTGTTTAATTCTGAGAAACCACACACACTGCCTCACAGGTTAGTGATTCCATGGATCCCTTGACGTTTTCATTTCACAGATGTGCTAATTAGAAATTCTTCCGCTATCCTTTCTCTGAAGATGGAATCTCTCCTTCACAAATACCTGAGATGAGCAGCTGACCAAGGGAGGAGGGTTCACTCGGACTCACAGTTTTGGAAGATTTGCTCTCATACACAAGGAATCTTTTACAGATTAAAAACTTCAGTTGAAATGAATAAAAGAGTGGAGGAGGGGGGGAGGGCCTTTGCCCGCATAGGAGGACTGCGTACGCCTGTGTATGGGATTGCTGCAGTAGAGTAGGTCTGGTAATTTTCCCATTACTCATCAGGACAAAGTTTTGAGAGTTCCTTTTTTTATTTATTTTTCGGGCATGGTCTTGCTATGTAATCCAAGCTGGCCTCTAATTCACAATCCTACCACAGCCTCCCACGTGCTAGGAACATAGGCAAAAGGAAGAATTGTAAAGTCTCCCTGTAGTGCTTTGATTAATCCATGTTGTCCTCGTGTGACACAGAGATCGGGAACCAGTTCCTAGCTGGGAACAGTAAAGTGTCGCCTCGCACCTGCCTGGTTTCTGTCCTCACAGAAAAAGGAGGAGGAGTGATAAGTAAGGGGACAGACACGTCTGTGTTACTGCTAACAAGTGAGAGACATTGCTTTCACTTTGCTAGTAACGGGATCTGAATTAAGGCCTAAGAATCTATTTGCCTTTCGTTCCCGAGAGGTCCCGTCTACTTTAGTTGCGATGGCTGTTTATTTGCTGATACACTCTGGTGCATTGTGGTCAGGAATGAATGGAAAGCAACCCCGTTCATCTCAGGACTGGTCCCCAGAGGGGGGAAAGGAAAGCTCTGAGGTTCCCATCTCTCCTTCAAGGGCACACCCAGGTGGAGAGCATGTCCCCGTCAGGCCTAACTAGTATAGCTTCCACCTTTTTCCAGGTCAGCACCATAGTCTTGGGTCTCAGTCCTTTCTGCATGGGCCTTTTATCATCATGACAAATTGCATTATAGCAGTAGGAAACGGCCCTGTTGTGCTGAGAGGAGAGTACAAAGTAATGATCTTTTGCCTTGAGGAAACAGCACTCATTCTTTTGCAAAGGCACTATAGACCGCCGATCTATTTTTAGTAATACACAACCACATCCATCCCGTGTTGTGGAGCGCGTGTGGATATATGCATGGCTTCGGATAAGCTTGGGGATGCATATTCCTGTTTCAGGTCAGAGTTGCCATCTTGGAAATCAATGCCACTCTGGTGGCTTCCCCCAGTTCTGCAAAAATTATTCCTTAGAAATCCATATGGATATTGCACTATTCTGGGCCAGATAAGCAGGAATCCAACAATCCTGCCATGCCAATTTGTATCCTTAAAGTAGAATGGACAGGCTGGCATGCTAAGTGTAGAAAGAATGAAAGTCGCAGAAATGCATTTTCTGGAGATCTTGTCATGCCACTTTTGGCTCTTTCTTGAAGGGCATTCCTGTTTCCCTCAAAGGAGGAAGAGGGTGGCATTAATCTGGGACAGCTACCTCAAGAGGTTTTATCCTTTTTAGAAGTTGCCTTTGAAAAGTTGCTTTGATGGCTATATATCTGGGTTTCTGAGATTTAGATTTAAAAAAAAAATCATTCAGCACCACATGTAACCACCTTTAGAGTAAAAGGGTTGGTGCTGGGAAGGGCACAGCAGACTGATGACAAGTCAGAGCAAAAGCCATTTTAGGATCTTAAAGCAGATTTAATTCCCTCAAAAGTGCTCAAAATTTCATCCTTAGAACCACAGAAATAATCAGCAATGTAGAAAGGTACATGTAAGTATATATATGAGAGAGAGCGAGAGGGAGGGAGGGAGAGACAGAGAGAGAGAGAGACAGAGAGAGAGAGAGAGAGAGAGACAGAGAGAGAGAGAGAGAGAGAGAGAGAGAGAGAGAGAGAGAGCGCTCCATTTGGGCATCTATACAGTTAAAGCAAATAGATGAGGGGATGTTATAAGCACGCCAGGCAGGGTCTTTAAACGGTGCATTTGTGCATGGTATCTAACAGGTTCACTTTGAGATGGATCACAAATGAGCTAAACGAGCTTTGCATTTTCCTGGGAGATGTGGGAATGGACGGACGTTGTCCCTGTGTGATTAATTGTGAGCAAATGACTTTGTGCAGTGCTGAGATCCCTACCGCTACACGTAGGGGCCGCTACCAAGTCATCTCAGAGACAGAGTGTTTAATAATGGTAGAGAAGTCCGCTGTCTCCGTCTTCGCGGGATCTTTTATTTATTTCGCAATATGCTCGTCCTGCCTGACCCACGAGAGGTTTCACTTTACAAAACTACAGCTGTGTCCCTGCTCGACACAGGCTCTGCCAGTCAGGTGCTTCAGATAGCAAGTTTCCATCTATGAGCCTGGACCAGCTGTGCTGGGATTGATTCCTTCCACACAGGAAGCGAAAATGAAAGCCAGAACTGGGTCAGAAAACTGCCTCCCTCATCAGCTCATGCCAGCTCCAGCTCGCGTCCTCATTTCTTTGCTTGCTGACGCCTGTCGCCTGTCCTCTGCGACCCTGGTCATGTGGTCTTGGTCACACTGGCCCTGTCCAGGTTTGTAAGCATCCACTCTACATTGGAATGGCTCCTGGTCCTACACTAAGATACACAGTGCAGCGATCCTTGGCCAAGAAATGAGGTGGTCGGCATCCGCTCTCACTGTTTTAGCATCTTTGGTCCACTTTCTCCAACATCCCTGAGATGGGAATGTATGCCCCATGTCCTAAACCGTTTCACTTCTGGGCTGACTGGTTTATTATCGTCTTCAGCTCAGCTTTGCTGGATTTGCACACTTTCCTGGCCAGTCGTGTGCATATGAAGCTGCCTCTCGAGACTCCACTATCCCAGCCCTGCCTGCCCAGCTAGACACTGGGCCTGCTTGGATCGCAGCAGTCCACAGTGATGCAAGGTGACACCGGCCTTCTGTCCCTGCTACTAGAATGCCCCTTCCTTTCCTCTGATGAGTTTCCCTGCATCTGATAGGACTTGGCTCAGGTCCATTCTCCATGAGTTCTCCCGTGGTCTCTCCTGAGGCTGCCTACATGCTCTTTCTCTATACTTCAGGAGGGCTGTCACATGCTTCAAATATGTACTACTGTGTGTTACAAATGTCTAAATGTGTATCTACCACCTACTCCAGACCTCCCATGACTAACAAAATGCCTATAATGCTGAATGCAAGCTTTCAATTCTTTCAGTGAATGGATGATTCTCAGATTTATGTTTCTTCATCCTACATATGTAGTGATTAATCCCTTGCCTTGTTTCGGTATACTAACCTTCATGGGCCATCCCTGTCTGCCACTTACATTCACTGGCTGTTTACTTAAGCTATGACATCTGACCACCAACCTAGACCTAATGTTTATGTTGCCTTTTAATTCTGGCTAGTCATGGATGGTCTTCAGGAAAATCCATTAACATTTCTACTGTTTTGACAATGGCTGGAACCCTAGGACAGATGCATAGCATTTGTTTATCCAGCCAGGAAATCGTGTGATTTTCATAAACTCTGAACATTGGAGGGAAATATCAACCTTCCTTCTTGATAGAAAAGTAAAAATGTTTTGGTGAATTGCCTTTAATACCTTTAATGATAATTAATGAGTTGGTGAAATATTTTATGGTGAAGGGTTTCACCATTGCTTCAAAATGAGCCGAGGATGGTGTCAGCTAAGATCCAAGCTCTGCCCTGCCTGGATCGGAAGCTGCTCTGAACCTGGTGAGCCAGAGGTGCTGGCCGTCATTATGTCACAGTCTGAGGCTGTCTACTGTGATGTTCTTTCCCTTGACACATCAAAATTTATTATCCAGAATGATTTCAAGTTCGTAAGTGATAGATTCCTGTGTTTAGAGACAGAAGAATTACCCAAACATTTCTCCAATAACCCTACCTCCTCATAGGATTTCTGTAGGGATAGCATCATCAAAGATCCCCCTTGTGAACAGTATTCTGTTTGCCCAAACTCTCTGGGAAGCTGAGGTCAGATGAAGGGTGTGAGAGAAGGGGCTGTGGACCTCAGTTTTCTTTCAGTTTTTTTATTTAATTTTTTTTTCATTTTACATACCAATCTCAGTCCCCCTCCCTCCTTTTCTCCTGCCCTCCCCCCACCTTCCCACACTGTATCCACTCCTCAAAGAGGGTACAGCTTTCCTTGAGGAGTCAACAAAGTCTGGCCTAGCAAGTTGAGACAGGATCTCAAGCCTCGCCCCATATCAGGTCTGAGCAAGGTAACCCACCATGGGGAATGGGCTCCAAAATAGCCAGTTCATGTGCCCAGGTTAGGTCCTGGTCCCACTACCACCTCCCTGCAACAGATCAAGCCACATAACTGTCACCCACATTCAGATGGCCTAGTTCAGTCCCATGCAGGTTCCCAGCTGTCTGGATGGTTTTCTTATTCATGATCTTAGCAGCCCCACGCCACCTCACTTGCTCATATAACCCCTCCTTCTCTTCGCCTGAACTCTAGGAGCCAGCCCAGCGCTTGGCTGTGGGTCACTGCATCTGCTTACTTCCATCAGTTATGGGATGTAGATTCTATGATGACAATTATTAGATTAGTCTCTAATAATAGGGGAAGGCCCACTGAGGCACCTCCCCACTATTGCTAAGAGTATTAGCTGGGGTCACCCTTGTTGATTCCTGGGAATTTTCCTAGTACCAGTTTCTCCCTAACCTCATAATGGCTTCCCCTATCAAGAAACATCTTTCATTGCTCTCCCCTCCATCTCTCCCCCAGCTCAGTCATCTCCACCCCTCATGTTCCCATCCCCCATCCTCTCCTTTCTATCCCTCTCCCAGTTCACCCAGGAGACCTTAACTATTTCCCCATCCCGGGGCCCTCCATGTGAGTTCCTCTTAGGGTCCTCCTTTTTCCCTAGCTTCTCTGGGGTCGTGGATGTATCCTGGGTATCTTTTGCTCTATGTCTAACATCCACTTATGAGTGAGTACATACTATTTGTCTTTCTGTGTCTGGCTTACCTCACTCAGGATGGTTCTATTTTTTTCTAGTTCCATTCATTCCCTCAAAAGAACAATACTCAACTTCCCAGGATAGCCAAAACAATGCTGTTACAATAAAGGAACTTTGGGAGGAATCGCTACCCCTGACTGCATGCTCTACTGTAGAGCTAAAAACGGCTTAGTATTGGCACAAAACAGACACATGGATCAGTGGAATCTAATTGAATTCACACACCTAAGAACACCTGATGTTTTACAAAGAGGCCAAAAGTGTACAGTGGGGGAAAAGAAAACATCTTTAGCAAATGGTAATGGCATAACTGGATGTTGACATGTAGAAGAATGCAAATAGATCCATATCTATCCCCAGTTAGACTGAAGCTGATGGAAAATGAAGTGGGAAGTTACTATGAGAGGCTCTTTGTCCTGGCAGGGCCTTGTTACCCTTGAGAGCCTCAAATAAGCACACAAGACTTAGCCTTATATTAATTATGTATCTCTTAGGCAATGACTAGGGCTTCTTATTGGCTAGCTCTGTCTTCTTTCTGCTTGATCTTATCTTACCAGAGAAGGGTCTGGACCTGTTACTTTTTCCTCCACTGCAGAACCACCTGCAACAGGGAAGTAGCCTTGAACACACAGGAGACCACTTCCTAAATATATTACCAATAGCACAGACACTGAGATTGACAATTAATAAATGGGACCTCCTGAGACTGAGAAGCTTCTGTAAGGCAAAGACATGGTTAGTAAGACCAAATGGCAGCCCACAGAATGGGAAAATATCTTCACTAACCCCACATCTGACAGAGGACTGATCTCCAAAATATACAAAGAACTCAAGAAACTAGACATCAAAACACCAAATAATCCAATTTAAAAATGGGGTACAGATCTAAACAGAGAATTCTCAACAGAAGAAACACAAGTGGCTAAAAGACATTTAAGGGAATTGTTCAACATCCTTAGTCATCAGGAAATACAAATCAAAATTACTTTGAGATACCATTTCACACCTATCAGAATGGCTAAGATCAAAAACACTGGCATCTTATGCTGGAGAGGATGTGGAATAAGGACATTCCTCCATTGCTGGTGGGAGTGCAAACTTGTACAGTCACTTTAGAAACCAGTATGGCAATTTCTCAGAAGATTGGGAATCAGTCTACCTCAGGACCCAGCAATACTACTCTTGGGCATATACCCAAAGGAGGCACAATCATACCATAAGGACATTTGCTCAGGTGTGTTCATAGCAGCATTGTTTGCAATAGCCAGAACATGGAAGCAACCTTAGATGCTGCTCAACCAAAGATGGATAAAGAAAATGTGGTACATTTACACAGTGTGGTACTTACTACTTGGCAATAACAAACAATGACATCTTGAAATTTGCGGGCCTGGGTTTTCTATATGCAGAGTAGTCGCAGACCAAGTTGTAGCTTTTCCCCTAACTCTTCCGGCTCAGTCTGTTCAGTCAGCAGCCCCAGCTACCTCTATAAAGATGAAAGATGAGATCACCATTTCTAACTGTCCTGCCCAGTTGGTCAATTAGAATCACAATGTGATAAGGAAGTGAGAACTGGAAAGGAGAGTCATTTTTCAGGTGTTCCTGCTCAAACACCACTTCTTCCCTACATTCTGGGTGTGTTCCAACAAACATGCTTCAGGCATCTTCCTTCCTTCCTTCCTTCCTTCCTTCCTTCCTTCCTTCCTTCCTCCCTTCCTTCCAGCACCGCTCCTATTCTCCTCATGCAAACAGTCAGGGTCTACAAAAGACCCTTCCTCTCCCACCCACTGGATGTATAGCTTCCTTTACCTACATTCAAATTAACAGTCAACTTTATCCTCTTACCCCCAGAATCCCTGCGCCTTGGATAGATGGAGAGAAGGAGCCTGGAATCGGACCGTCCCAGTAACTAAAACTGTCACCAGCTACCAACTTAGGCTGTTACCCAAGCCACACACCTCTCACTTCCCATGGGTGTGTGGCTTGGGTACCATAAGGGGGAAGGGGACAGGGAAGTAGTTTTTGTAGCTAGTTGTTTTCCGCCAGCCCGCCTGGTCTGGTCCCGCCGCCACGCCAGCCCTCAGTAACACACAGAGACTCTGTATTTGATATAATGCTGTTGGCCAGTTAATAGTTTCTTACTGATTAGCTTTGTCTTAATGATTAACCCATTTCTACTATTCTAAGTATTTCCACGTGGCTCATCTTACCGGCCAGAGCAGCTGGCGTTCTACCTCTCTGGTCTCTCCATGCTGACTCCTCCTAACTACTTCCTCCTTCCTCCTAGTTTCCTAGCCCCGCCTATCTTGCTTTCCTATTGGCCAACAGTGCTTTATTCATTAACCAGTATGAATGACTTCTCCCATCAGACATTTATTAATGTGAACCTGAAATGCCGAAGGAGAGGAGGAAAGGACTCAGCCAAACGCAGGGGTGAGCCATCTGCATGACCGCGCTCTTTGAATTCAGGAGAGCAAGGCCCAGTGGAAACAGTAGGAAATTACTCTACAGTTTTCTGATCTTGTCTCTTGTCAAGAGAAATATTCAGACCCGGCTGCCCTGAACACTGATCTTGATTTTACCTGTCTATCATTATGTTACTGACACTGCAGATTTACAACTGCCAGTGATGTCTAGTTGTTTCAGACCAAGAGAAAGCTGTGGACAGGGACTCTGTAAAGCCAGGATGGATACACAATTCCCTCTTCCACATACCTTTTCTGTCATAGGCTGGATTGGGTGCAGAATCCTGCTGTCTGTCTCCCAACTCCAGCCTTCCCATCAGACTGATGCCTTTGACGACCTGTGACGATTTAATCGGACACTGACATGTATTTAATGGCACCTCATTGCTCTTTTTAACACCTGCAAACACAAATATCTGAACAACTTGGCCTTAATTTCATTGGTGTTTTAAAAACAATGGACAGTTTTTAAAGTCCTCTTAATAAATTGCATTATTATTAGTCTTCATTGCCCTTCAGTCATGAAAAATACTCATCTTCAAAATAGTGGTTGGTTTAAAGGGACTTTTTAAACTAAGTGACAAGTATAATTGCAGTACAATTTCTTTTTTGAACTCAGCCAGTTTCCTCTGCTGTTAAAAGGCTGTGTTTTGCGGGTGATTTCCCCCTCAGTGGCCTTTTTTGAAAATCTTAAAGAGAAATATGAGAAATTCAGTCATTGTATCAAATAAAGAAAAGGTGCATATGTCAAATAATTTTACCACTGTACATATTTATATGTAGGATGGTGTTTCATTTCATTCAGTCTTACCAAAAGCACAAATTTCATCCTGCTGCTGGCAAATTAAAATACACAGAGAAATTACTCCAGATTAATACTATGATACACACTTTTATGGGAAGATTCCTCTAGACAGAAAATAAACATGTTCTCACATGTGTTAGGCAAGTGCTGTGTGTAGGCAGAGTTTCCCTGTGTCGGTACTTGCTCCCAAATAAGCACATGGAAGCTTATTATTAATTATGAATGCTTGGCCAATAGCTCAGGCTTGTTACTAGCTAACTCTTACAAGTTAAAGTAACCCATTTATAGTAATCTATATTCTGCCACGTGGTGTTACCTCTCTTTCCTCTTGTACCTTCTGTTTCCTCCTCTGGTTCTATCCTTCTCCTTCCCAGTGTCCTTGGTCTGCTTGTCCCGGTCAGCTCCTTTATTAAACCATCAGAGGAACATGTAGTCACACAGTGTAAAGGGATATTTTACAGCCCTACTTCTGGCCTGCACCTCCAGCCCGGTAGGAACATTTTCTGGCGCAGGTTAGCAGTGAAGGCCCTGGGTTTCCACAATTGTAGAGAACAGTGGGGCTGTTTCCCAGTGATGGGATCGTGCCACTGCCATGCCAGCAGCATCAGAAAGAAGCACTACTCTAACCCTACCCCTAAATGAGGAGCTAAAAGCCATTAGCCAATGCTGGGGCAGAGGGAATCGATGCACTCCAGAGATGAGCCTGCTGATACATTACTCGACCCCAAGATCCAGAGGAGCACGACTTAGGGAGCATTGACGTGCGTTCACCCCGTCAGGGGCGTTAGGAGGGTGTGGCTCTTCCCATCACCTTCCCATCCTTCTGACTACGGCCATCAGTTCACCTTGGGAATGAAGGACTGCCTTTATTACTCCTGCCTTTCCAATTCCATTTTATTCCAGGCAGGGATAAAAATGGCATCGTGTTCTACTTTCCTTCAAATCACTCGCATTTGTAAGATTAAGTTCTCCTTAGGAATAACATCCCAAAAATATGGAAGCCAGGTCACTGACACCAAGGTTTCACATCCAGAAAGGTCACCAAGAAAACAGATCATATACACACACACACTCACACACACAGAGTCACACAACACACAACACACACTCACACACACTCACACACACTCACACACCACACACTCACACTCACACACACAAACACTCACACACACACAGAGTCACACACACACGCACACACACACATACACACACAAAGTCACACACGCGCGCGCACAAACACACACAGAATCACACTCACACACTCACACACACACTCACACACGCACACACACACACACGCACACACAGAGTCACACACACACACACCACACACTCACACACAGAGAGTCACACACACACACGAGTCACACACACACACTCACACTCACACAGTCACACACGCACACACACACAGAGTCACACACACACTCTCACACTCACACACACTCTCTCACACACACACACAGTCACATACACACAATCACACACACACACGCACACACACACAGTCACACACACACACCACACTCACACACAGAGAGTCACACTCACACACACACACACGCACACACAGAGTCACACACACACACCACACACTCACACACAGAGTCACACACACACACACTCACACACAGAGTCACACACACACACTCACATACACACACACACACACGCACACACACACACACACAGAGTTACAAACGCACACACACACTCACACACACACAGTCACATACACCACCACACACATACACACACACACACACACACGCACACACAGAGTCACACACACACACTCACACACACTCACACACGCACTCACACACACACGCGTGCACACCATCAGTGACTACTTCTTGGGAAAGCAAGCCTCTGTGTGCTACTCCCAGCACCGGGCATCAGGCAGTGTACAGAAGAGAGAAGCTGCCCACAAAAGGAGATAGGTCTCAAGGATAAACTCCACGGCTCTGCCAGAAGGAACTCGCTTTATTTAGAGCATGGAGAGCTCCACGGCCAAGGACATTGTCAAAAGCAGCGAACATCTTGGCGGGGACCAAATAAGGAGTCACTCAGGGCTTTTTGGTGTGAGCAGCAGCAAACAAAAACAGCAGGTCGACCTGGAAGAGGGCGGTGGACAAGGAGAGCAGGAAAGCTCCTAGGATCCCTGTCACCCTGGCGGCGAGAATGCTTTAGCAGTGCTAGGCTGCACTCACAGAGGCAAACCAGAACACTGTGGACAGAGCTGAAACCTGTCTAAAACACCCGTGTGTCCAGCAGCACAGGGCAGAAGCTCCCCGGCGTTAAGAGACTTATCACCGAAATCTAAAGCATTGGCTACTCCTAGCTGGAGGCAACTTCTGGGAAAGAAGATGAAGACGCAAACTCATGCCTGCCTGAGTTTGCAAACATGCATAGGACTGTGCCTCCTCAGGGGAGATTGGAGTCGGGAGTGGGGGGAGTGGTTTGAAAATCCAACTTATTAGTGAAAAGGGGAAATCCAGGCTAGTACTCCCCAACAAGGGGTGGAGCTAAACACTGAGCTATTTAAACTGTGATCATGGCCAGAGGGCCGTGTATAGCTCAAACTACAACGCATGCCCAGTGTGCTGACCAAGGGCAAATATCTACATAGCCAAACTACAAGAGAAGGACAAGCTGGGTGTGGTAGAGCACTGCAGTAATCCTAGCACTTGGCCAGCGGAGACGAGCAGATCATGAGTTTCAAAACCGCTTGTACTACATATCACAACACTGGGTAAAAAAGAAGAAGCCTATAAACAACAAGCTGCCCACTAGGACTCGGGGATGGGCCTCTAGCACTGAACACACAAACTACAAAGGCAACACTGCTGAGCTGGTAGAGTAGAGGAAACGTGGAATGAATCTACTACTACAATGGATTAAGAAAATTGCCAAGCTTTCAACAAAAAATCAAAGACAGGCAGAGAAACAGGGAAGTATGACCCTGTGTTGGCTTGCTAGACGCGCCATTACAAAGTGTCAGAGACTGAGTGACTTAAGGAACAGAAATTGTTTCCTTAAAATTCTGGATAGTGGGGTTGAAGAGATGGTTCAGCCCTTAAAGGCTGGGCACACAATCGAAACGCCAATATTTCGGATACAATCATTCCGAGACGAAAATGCCAGCAGAACTGCTTCCTTGGGAGGTCTTTACGCCTGTCTTGTTCACCTCCCTCAAGCAACTTCTTGTGACCTTCCTTTTGTGTCTTGCTGGGCTAGCGGCCAAGCCAAATCACCTCACTTAGTTACCGCCTTAAAGACCCTGTCTACAGACACAGTTGCATTCTGAAGTACTGGCCTGATGCACTTCCACCTGTACCAGACCCACTAGCAGAATAAATTCCTGAAGGCGGGAAATGCCTTCTGTTTAAAGACAGACTCTCGTGTAGCCCAGGCTTGCCTCTGACTCACTTTTGTAGCCCAGGCTTGTTTACAAGTCTTGATCTTCCTGCCTCAGTCTCCTGAATGCAGGGATTACAGGTGGATGTAAAAACCTGCTCAGTTCAGGACATTCCTTTTAAAAGAGCCTCCATGGCTATTCTAGCAGACCAAGTCACAAAAGCAGTTGCTATAAACATTTTCAATGGACTAATGGATGGAGAAAATGCTGAAGAATAAGATGTATGAAGACAATGTCATTTTAAATGAAAAACAAACAAAAAAGACACCCTTTATTTTTTAGCACATGACCAAATAGACGAATAGATTCAACAGGAAGTTTGAGGACTTCAAAAAAATCTGCCAAGATTATATAGTCATTTAATAATAAAAAGACGAGGGGAGATGAAGTGTCTAGAGAAATGGGGGACATCATTTGTCAGACCTGGAAACACGTAGAGGAGTACCAGGAGGGCGGGACCAGGAAGGAGAAAATGTTTAAGGACATAGTGAAAAGCTCTTAAGTTCCATGACCTACATATCCAAGAAGTTCAGTCAGCTCCAAATAAGAAACAGGGAGAAATCTACCACTGGATACATTGTCAAAATGCTTAAAGCCAGAGAGAAAACACCAACGGGAAGATGACTCATCCCTGCAGAGAGAGCTTGAGAATATTAACAGCTGACCTTTCCTTAACAACGGAGGCCACGTGTGGGTGATGGAGCCACAGTACCGAAAGTGGAAGACACGGAGCAAGAATCCAGACGAAACCTGTCTGTGGGAAATGAAGGCAAAACAGGAACAAATGAACATTCCCAGACTTTAAAACGCTGCTGGTTGACCTGAGTCGCGGAAGTATTGAGCCCCACAACTTTGGCGCGTGCCTCACCCCTTCTCATTTTGGAAGCTAAGTAGGGTTGAGCCCGGTTAGTACCCAGATGGGAGAAATACTAATGTGAGAAGGTTTCCACACTCAAAATCGCAGCTCTCATCTGCGTGGGGAATTAACCGATACTGATGATGGTATTTATGCAGCTGAATTTCTAAAGACAGTACAGTCGAAACTGTTGAGAAATTGCATAAAACATACCCGTCACATCATTGAGTTTGTAGCAGTAATAATTAAAGAAGTGTCGATTAATGGGGAAAGAATTAGGGAGGAGAAAGGGAAGGGAACGGGATGATGTAGGCACAGTGCTAATGTATGATGCTCCAAAAAAATAAAGTTGAGGAAAAATATTGATAAATTTGACCCATGGGCAGAACATGGAGAGAAGCAAAGGTTCATTGGGCTAAGAAAGCAACATGAGGTGGTCACGTGATTGCTTGCCTCCACAGAAACACATACACTCTCAACCGCTGTGTCAGAAGGTTCAGTTAAAGTATTTTCTCTCTTCTCTGAGTCTTGAAATACAGGAGATTTATAAAATGAGAGCCATAACAATGTTTTCTGGCTTACAGCACGTGCAGCCCAATTCATATGGCATCCACAGCAGTCAGAGAGTGCTGGTTTTTATGACCAAAGTCAGGAAAGCGGGGGTGACAGTGGGTGGCAGAGACCCTCTCTTCACGTGCTGCTGTCTCAGCTTCCGTCACCTCGAACTCCCCGGTGACGCCTTTGCTGATCCCCAGACACGACTGGGTCTTCAGGGGGTTGCGTGAGAAGTCCCTCTCTCGAACCTTATAACCCTGATGAAAACTTACGTGGCCGGCGATTCCTTGACCCTTTCCATAGGTGTACAGTGTGTGAGGGACATAGTAAACCAAACATAGATACCAAATGGAAGCCTTAACAAGTTAAAAAGTAGGACAGTCAAATTGCATTGAAGAAGTGAGGTCAGGCATCTCTGTGCAAGCCGTTCCAGGAATTGCTGCTGTAGTCAAAGAGAGAATCCCCTTGTTTTTAATAGCCCCCTGGAGAAATAATTCTCATCCCCTAGAATCCTCTCATTAACAGTGTGTGTACAGTTCAGCTCATTCACTCAGCATCACGCACCTAAGTCCCGTCTCCCTGGCAACCAACACTGAAACCCCGTTAACTTATCATGGCAAAGCAAACGTCATGCTAATCCATGTAAGGCTGTGGGGAGCAAGCAGCCTGGGAGGGGGTGGAGAGAGGAGTAGATAAGGGAGACGCGTGTTCTCCGTGGGTCACTCGGGACTCCCGGGCTTCTGCTAGAAGGCACATACCTTGGAAACGCTTTCTCCTGGTAAATTTAGCTTGTGGAAAACTCTCTGTGTGGTTCCATTTAAGCCTAATGGGAGTGTCAGACCCCATAACAAGGCTGAATTGTGAATTACATTCCTCACCATGGCAATCTCCCCGTCCTTTCCAAAGGGAGACTGGGAGAGAATTTGAGCCCAGTGTGGTGTTTTGCTTCAGCAAAGAGGCAATTGTAATCAAGTGGTGCTGTGTTTTAGCTAGGCAATTTTAAAACAAATGCTTGATTTTAAAAGGCCTATGTGGTTTTCTTTCATGTTCTTCCTTTGAAGATTCAGAGGCCAGAGCCTGTGGAGGGGAAAGCTTGTGCAATTTACCTTAAAATAATTGGGATGTGACTAGAGTGTTCCATGTAGCAGCCAATAGCCACATCAAAACATTGGTGTCCATTCCTTCTGTGAGTGACCGGACAGGGATGATGGACAGTGGCCAGAGCCAGCTTGAGTCTTACTTTTGCATTCCCACCTTGCTATGCGGGTGTCTGGAAAATTTTCCATGTGACTTGTTAAATATGTTCTTGTGGTCTTAAAAATCCCAGTAAATAACTGTTTCAAAATTGATCACTCTCTCTTTCTCTGTCTCTATGTCTCTTTGTTTCTGTCTCCCCCTCCCCTGTCTGTCTCTCTCTCTATGTCTCTCTGTGTCTCTTTCTGTCTCCCTGTCTGTCTCTCTCTCTGTCTCTGTCTCTCTTTCTCTGTCTCTCTGTCTCTTTGTTTCTGTCTCCCCCTCCCCTGTCTGTCTCTCTCTCTGTGTCTCTTTCTCTGTCTCTCTCTGTCTCTCTGTCTCTGTCTCTCTGTGTCTCTCTCTGTCTCTGTCTCTGTGTGTCTCTCTGTCTCTCTGTTTCTCTGTCTCTCTCTGTCTCTCTCTGTCTCTGTCTCTGTCTCCCTCTCTGTCTCCTCTGTCTCCCTCTCTGTCTTTCTGTCTCTCTCTCTCCTGTGTTTTGGGGGTGGAGCAGGTAGGTTTTGTTTGGAGTTCTGTCTGTGAAGACAAAACAGTGCTTTACCAGATGCATGACTTTCAGACCCTCTGTTCCCTCTGCCGGCTGAAGTAAAGTACTGCCAGCCCCGTGTCCTGGCCGGCAAGCAGCAAGACAAAATGCAAAAGCAATCTAAAATTTCTGAAGAAGAATGAAACTTCCTCTACTCAGTCCTCTTCTTGGCCTCCTCCAATAATACAAGCATGGATGTGGACAGGCGACCCCTACGGGAGCTGCAGATGTCACAGATAGGGCAGTCTCGGTCTCAGCCATAGATACCCAGGCAATGAGTGACTGGAGGGATGAACTCCCAGGAGGTAAACTTGTCAGGGAGATCTAGGAGTGATCGGGAGTCTGCAGGACCTAGAGCCACGGCAGTTATTTTGTGGTATTGTTGGTGCCGTGAATGGTGTATTAAATACCCCGTGTGGAAAATTTGGTCTCTGCCTTTTAGCACTATTGTGTGACCCACTGCCGTGCAATGGTGGATCCTTGGGAGGTCGAGTCTGTGAGAAAGAATTTAGTTGGAGGCAGACATACCTGGGGGGGGGGGCTGGCACGTCTTTCTCTCTCTCTCCCTGACACCCTGCCCTCTCTCTCTCTCTGCTTCTCAGCTGCCGTGAAGTAGCCAGCTTTGCTCCACCACACTTTCCACTGTAGGAGAGTTTGGCCTCACTGCGGACCTGATGGTAGAGCCTTCTTACTAGGACTAAAACCTCTGAAATCATGAACCAACTTTGCTGTCTGTTGAGTCTCCTCATCACTGTGTGGTCACAGTGTTGGAAAGCTGCTCAACACAGTGGGTGGTGTGTGTCCCGTTCATCCTTGTCCGCTGAGTTGGGGTGACAAGAACATGTCACTCTCTCTGTTACATGTTGAGACAGTCAGTTCTTATGTTGTGTTATTGTCTTAACCTTGCTCCAAGAATGGAGTGGTCATGAGCTGAAGATAAGATCAGGGTTTAAGAGCACCAGTTTTCTCCCCAAGGACACAGGTTCAATCCCAGCACCCACATGGTGTATCAAAACTGTAACTGCAGACCTAGGGTGTCCAATGCCCTCTTCTGACCTCCACAGACTCACACATGGTACACAGACATGCAGATAGACAAATGGAATAGACAAACACGGGGTGGCAAACACACCAGCAAAGCCTCTGTTTAGAACAATCTAAACTTGCAAGTGGGAACTTGAACAGGGCAATAGCAGCAGAATGTCAACAGCTTGAGTGAGGCTGGTGGCCCTGGAGCTCTACACTCAGCAGGCTGCAGAGTGCCCAGCCAAGGAAAGAGTGATGGATGACTCTCAGAGCAACTTCCTCTGCCGGGAAAGGTCTTCAGAGGGCCGTCCCTGGTGGGTCTCCTCTGTCTAACAAAACTCTTAGAGCCAAGCCCCGGCTGAGAGCGGGAGCCCGGAGACTTCTGGCTTCCTCCTCTAACGAGAGCAGAGTCAGCTGGAAGCTGGATGGTGAGAAGTCTTGCACACTCGTTTTTGTACAGTTGGGTGAGCCCTGTTGGGTTGGGAGTGTTTGTGTGCAAACGACCAACCCGGAGGGAGAAGTGTCAAACCTGGAAGGGGAGAGGGGAGTCCCGAGATGCCAAAGGTGTTCCCAGCTCATTACTGAGGCTTTCGTAGCGGTGTCTAAAGGCTACTGCAGGACACTTTGTACCAGGCGGCTTTGTGTGTTTCCAGTTCCTGAAGCCCATGATGTTCGACTATGGCGTCTGCCTCTGGGTTTTCCACTGACAATCTCATTAGGGCAGCCTGTCAAATGCAGCCTGCGTCCAGTTTCAACTGTGCTCTGGGCTTTTCAGACCCAGCCAGGTTTTTAAGCTCCATCCCCACCTAGTTCCTGGCTGCTGCTGTCATGGCAGCTGGGGCCCCTTATATCACTATCAATATCATTGCCAAGCAAACAGCATCTGCTGCTAAGCCCCGCTTCAACTTCACATGGCTTTTTTTTGTTATTTTTCTTTCCTTTAATGGATTACAGCTTACGTTAGCTTTCTGTTGCTGTAACAAAATACCTGAGATGAACAGTATTTTTAAAAGGATGTATTTTGGCTCACGGTTTCAGAGGTTTCCATCCATGGCCATTGCCTCCATTGTTTTGGGACCATGGTAGGCATCGCAGTGGGGATCGTATAATACAGGCATGCTGTTTACTTCAAGACGGTCAGGAAACAAAAAGAGAAGAAAGCAGAGGGACCAATCCTCCCATGAAAGTATCAGTGACCAACTTCATCCCACCACGCCCCATGTCTGAACTGTACCAGCGCCACCGGCTGGTAAATGGCCTTCAGCGGGACACTTTTCACTCAAGCCTGAAGATGGCTTCTGTTGCCAGGTATGGCAGCTCACACCTCCAATCCCAGCACTCAGGGGGCAGAGGCAGCAGATCTCTGAGTTCAAGGCCAGCCTGGTCCACAAAGTAGATTCCAGGAGAGCCAGGGCCATACAGGGAAACCCTATCCTGAAAAAACAAAAAACGATAACTTCTGTTTCTTCCCTGGATTTTAGATATTAAGAATACAGAGGCCATATAAATTTTCAGAAATAGATTGTATTTTAGATAGTAACATATTTTTTAAAATCACTTATGTGTTGAAAGGCTGGATTGGAATGGCTAAGTTTTAATCATGAAATCAGTGGTAAATTTGAGTGGCTCTAGACAACACTTTGAGGTATAGTCTAAATTTATAGTTTCATTGAAAAATGATGTTTCTACATCTGAAGTCAAAATAGTATTTCACTTCACATTTTGTTAAGTTTTATTGGTACTCCTTTTCCCAAGAAATAATTTCTCAAATTCACAAATATGTGTGACACTGGGTTTTCCGGTGCCTGCCTCTGTGCTTCATGTCAGAGCCTGAGGAGACCATGAGGAAGGCTGGATGCTTGGTGGCCCCATCTGGACCTGTGCTTTCTTCCTCCACTCTTGGGTAACTGGGATGGATGACCCCTGCTGGGCCTCTGTCCACTCCTGACAGCTTGGCCTTATTTTAGAACACTAAGTACATTCCTCAACACGACACTGTCTTCATGGGACACATGAATGTGTATGTGAATGTGTGTGTGTGTGTGTGTGTGTGTGTGTGTGTGTGTGTGTGTGTGTGTGTGTGTGTGTGTGTGTGTGTGTGTGTCTGTGTCTGTGTGTGTGTGTCTCTGTGTGTGTGTGGCCAAATCTTATGAGTAAATTTGATCCAAGTGTCAGGAGTTTCCATTGGTTTCTTTTTGTTGTTGATGATGGTGTTGCTTTTTAATTTCAGTTTTTGCTCAATTTGTTGTCACTGAAGATATTTATAGGATACAGTGTGATGTTTTGAAGCATGTGGACATTGTAAACTTATCAGATACACATCCACCCCTTAAATTTTCCTCTTCCAGCTGTTTTAGTGTTATGGTGGTTCCTTTCATAGAGAGTTAATGTAGAGGCTGGGGCAATGCCAGCCAACACTAATAGAATTGTAGTGGTGTCGGAACTGTTGTGAGAACCACAGAAACACTCTTGATGCTCCTCTGCCTGCGGAGGAAATTAGAGGACATTGGCTGAGATCTTGTTATTTTATCCTTATTTATGATATATGTTACTAGACTTGGGGGGAGGGAGAGAGGGGATACAATACCATACATATATGTTAACTTAAAATAGAATGTCTTAGAAAATTAATGTTGTCAGAATAATATTAGTGTCTCCAAACACTTCAGAGATGTAAAAGTATGAGATGGAAATAATCAAAGTATAAAAATTAACAATACTGTAGTCATTTGAATAGTTATGACCCCCATAGATTCATTATTTTGAATGCTTTGTCAAGCAAGTGGTGCTATTAGGAGGTGTGGTCTCATTGGAAGAAGTGTGTCACTGTGGGGATAGGCATTGAGGTCTCCTATGCCCAAGCTACGCCCAGTATCACAGTTGACTTCCTGTTGCCTGCTTATCAAGATGTAGCACTCTCAGCTCCTCCCCAGCTCTGTGTCTGCCTGCACACCACCATGTCCTGCCATGATGGTAACGGACTAAACCTCTGAAACTTTAAGCCAGCCCCAGTTAAATGTTTTCCATTGTAAGAGTTGCTGAGGTCATGTGATTCCTCACAGCAGTAGCAACCCTAATGTAGACAAATAGAAAGAATAATGAGCCAACACCTGAGTGCTGAAAGCAACCCTGGAAATTCACAGATTCTCAGCGAGGCTGATCAAAGGGAAAGACCCAGGGCAAGAAAACAGTGTTAGAAATAAGGAAAGGGCAGCCACAGCCAAGGGGCTCGCCACATAGGGACACTCTACACACATTTAGATGCCTACATGCACCCATTCACTTTTTAAAATAGATACAATACCAAATTGGCCAAGGAAAATAATATTTCCAAGATGGGGGTCTCACTATGTAGCCTCCAAGCCACAGTGATCCTCCAGGGTGTAAAGGTGAGCTCTAACCACCATGCTCAGCGAGGAAAGAGAATCTAACAGAACAGTAATTATAGAAATTATATCGTACAGAGTCTATCCCCAAAATAGATATAAGCTGTGAGTAAATTATGTAGTTTCTAATAAACATTTAACATACTTTAAACTCTAAAATGCTCAAGGTAATAGAAAAGACTAGAAATATCCTGACTGATTACAATATACTAGAAAGCAAGACTCTCAGCTAGATGAGAGAGAGAAAATGGTGAGTCAGGCTCACTTGTGCATATGGACATGCCGTTCCTGAATAAATAATTAGAATAATTAAAGTGAATAATTAATTAATTAAAATACATGACTCTGAAGAGTTAAACATGTGGAGTAAGCATGGTGTGTACTAACCATGTAAACCAGCTCAATTGGAAATACCCATTAAAGCCACTATCCATCTTAAATCAGAGGGAAACGTCTGATTTTGTTATTCAGAAAAAAATATTAGTAAGATATAAAACTCTTTACAGATTTTCAAAGCAGTAGCAAATGGCGGAGGATGTTTCCTGTAGCCTGCTGTTAAAACAGCCAACATAGTCAATGTTGAGGAAGTGTCAGTACAGAGCATGCTATGCAAGCTGTTACTACACTGCATAGGCTCTTAAGTATAAAATGTGTTGTGGTGGCGAAGAGCAGACGTTTATTGTTTAAGACGGTGGCATCAGCCATGTGCAACCAAAGGTGAACGGCAAACTATTGGAATTAATTAAGATTTGATTGAGTTGCCCAGTAATAAAATCAATAGACAAATATGAAAGGGCTCTGCCAGAGGGGAGAGCAATGTGGTGGAGGCGGGAGGGATCTGTGAGTGAAGCCCCACAATGAGACTCCTCAATAAGCCCAAGAGTTGGATGAGCCCAGAGGAGCTGCAGAAGTGGGAGGAGGAGGAGCTCAACACAGGTCCCTCCTCGGTGGTGCTCACACACGGCCGGTTGGTCGGTCAGGACAGCCCTTCAGGCTCATTAACTGTCACAGCAACAGGAAGCTACGGAGACGGGTGGGTGAAGGCCCTTGACAGGCACTGCACCTTGGTGCTGGAGAACAGGACAGAGATGTAAACTGAGGCAAGGACTGTCTGCGGAACCTGAGGCCTCGTCCCTTATGAGAACCTGTCCCCCACCCTGCCAGACCCTGCCCAATGGGATGCAGATAAAATCCTATGTGCCATGATGACTGGTATCACAAACCACCTCAGAAAGGATGTGCAAGCATGTTGGCTTCCCTTGGGGTGGGGGTTGGCTTTTCAAGACACGGTTTCTCTGTGTAACAGCCCTACCTGTCCTGGAACTCACTTTGTAGACCAGGCTGGCCTTGAACACGAAGAGTTCCCAAACACTGGGATTTAAAGTGTGTGCAACCACACCTGACCTAACTCTTTTTTTTTTTTTTTTAGGTATACCAGTTGTACCGATATTTTGCAAACTTAACATAATCCCACACTTTAGAGCCATATTAGCTGTCAAATTTTATTACAAACTAACTGGTGTGATACTCTCTCAGCCTAGACACATGGGGGAGGGCCTAGGCCCTGCTCTAAATGATATGACAGACTTTAAAGATCGCCATGGAAGGCCTCACCCTCCATGGGTAGCAGAAAGGGGATGGGATGGGGGTTGGTGGGGGGGCAGGGGAGGAGGAGAGGGAACAGGTATTGACATGTAAAACAAACTTTTTTCAAATCGAAATTTAAAAAACTATTGTCATAAAAAAAGAAAAGAAAAAGTGGCTGGAAACAAGTCAAACTAAGGCCGGGCATTTATAAGAAAAAAAAAAAAATGACCTAGTGTGCATACAAGAAGAGCTGTGTATCATAGTATCCACACTGCTCTCAGGGGCACAAGAGGAGCTGTGTATCATAGTATCCACACTGCTCTCAGGGGTACGAGAGGAGCTGTGTATCATAGTATCCACACTGCTCTCAGCACATACAAGAGGAGCTGTGTATCATAGTATCCACACTGCTCTCAGGCACACAAGAGGAGCTGTGTATCATAGTATCCACACTGCTCTCAGGGGTAGGAGAGGAGCTGTGTATCATAGGATCCACACTGCTCTCAGGTGTTCTGACATTTCTCTTGCACTGTTCCCACCGAGTGTGTTGTAAGCTAGTTGAGGACGGACACAATATCTCCTGGAATGGTGCCAACTCTGGAGTAAATGTAGCCACAACCCATTCCCTCTTCCCTCAATTTCCACATAGGCACAAGGCCACAGATACAGTGAAGGGAAGATTGGCTGGAACTCCTATGGAGCAGAACACAATTTTAGGGCACCCATCCAGAAGAAAGTAGAGAGTATATCTATCGATCCCAGAGGCACGGCACAAGCAGTTTATTTTCTCAGCAAAGTAGACTTCTCTCCTCCTGAGAGAAAGTGTAAGGCAGGACAGAGGCAGCCTGATAAATCTCACTGTAGAGCCCGGTGCTAAAGCAGGAGCTGATGCTGTTAGAGGTGCTGCTCAGTTCAGAGTTCAGACAGGAACACGGCATCCTTCAGAGAATCTTGATAAGTGTTCCTCCCACATTAAGGGATGTGAGTCCAGTCTACCCTGACAATACAATAAAATAGCCTAAAGGGGAGAGCTCTGGTTTTCTCTTACATCCCAGGTCTGAATTTCAATCTGTATTAGTCAGTGGATTAGCCTCACAATCATCCAGGTCCTGACCTCCAGGTCTGGGTTTTAGCTTGTGAGCCAGAGATGGCAGCATGGAGAAGGAGCCTGCTGCCTTCAGGCTCTGATTCCAGGAAACAGGCATCTGGTAGAGTCCGTTGGTAAGAACTTGGTCACAAAGCTACATCCGTGCCTGGAGAGCATGACCTAGTTGGGCACCCACAAATGAGGAAGGGAAATTCATTTTCGTAGACAACTGTCAGCCTCCGCTTTTGCCCCTGGACTCAGCATTGTAGTCTAAGGATGCATTGTTGACACCCCTACAGAGTATGTCATAGGCACACTGTCATCATAGAAAAGAAGAAAAAAAGGTAAAGCAAAAATGCCCAGATGCGGAAGGATCGAACCTGTCAGGTGCACTCACACTCAGGGACAAAAAATGAAAAAGTCGACAGTCACAGTTGGGGAGGCTCATACAAATGCTCCTTGGTGACATTAATGTTAGCTGAATGGGAGGTACTTGAGTATTTATCAATGTGCAAATTGTATGTTCATGCATACCTTATACCTAAAACGAAAAAAATAAAGTTTCTCTAACACAAAAGTGCAAGCTGAGTAAGCATTACCTACAATACTTTGGAACTAAAATGCTAGTATTCAGGCATCTGTGCTGGCCTGTCCTTGGGGTTCTGACAGAACACGCCCTCAGCTGCAGCCACTAAGAGCACCACCTGTGCACATTCACTGTGTTCCGTTTTAACCTCCCACCCTCTCCTCTCCTCTCCCTCTCTCTCTCTCCCTCTCTCCCCCGTTTCTCCATCTCTCTGTCTCTCCATCTCTCTGTCTCTCCGTCTCTTTGTGTCTCTTCTCTTGTGCTGCTCCTGTCCTTAGAGGCTGGTCTCCCCTTCCCCTCCCCACTTTTCCCCAATAAAAATCCGTTCCACATGGGCTCTGTTGAGTGGCATCTTTCTCTTGCACTGCTTTTTTAAATTGCAAGATGTACTTTGAGTTTTAGATTTTGTTTGAATTTCTGAATGTTTATAAATATATAATGATGTGTCCTAGGGATAAGATGGGAATTCTGAGGCATAGAACTCATTTATGTTTCATATGTATGTTATTCTCATACCCCGAAGGTGACTACATTTGTAATTTAATTTGTGCACATGCCCCATCTCTGTGACCTGCCTCATGATGGTAGGTGGAGAATTGCTATTTGTAGAACCATATCAGTGCTCAGAAACTTTTGGAGTTGAGCAGGAAGGAGTTTCGATTAAGAACGCTTGATCTGTGCAAAATTACAGGTGTGTTCCAGTGCATGTGCTTACCATGTAAGCATTCACAGACACACATCTGTGAATTCAACAAACCATGGGCTTAAATGTAGTTAGGTCTACAGTGGGTCATCTATAGGGAACATGCATGAACGTTATCATTAACTCCTACACAGACAATATGACAAGTATTTACACAGTATTTATGTTGCATTAAATATTACAAGTGATGTAAACAAGATTAAAATACATGAGAAGATATGCCTAGCTTATGTATGAATATTACATAATGTTCTGGAAGGGAGTTGAACAGCTGTAGACTTGGGGCTTCTGAAACCAAAGCTTCAAGGACAGTGTTTATATGCATTCACAAGTGAATAAGCACTTATAAATGCACAGTATACATATGTACATCATATTTATGTGCACCTACAGATATATATTTGCATTAGGAAATGCTAGAAAAATAAGCAAGAACCTAGTTAAATGTAGTAACAAGGGATAGTAAAGCCATTGCTAGAAGCAAGACATTTAGTATTTGTCTTGATTTTGATCAGCATGTAAACAAACATCTTAGTTTTTAAAGTGTATAAGAAGTAAATCTAAACAATAAATAGACAAAAACATATTTATATGTTATGAGAAAGAGGAACTTTCATGGAAAAGCAAAAGATATATCCAGAAGGTATAAAGGGGAAGAAAGTTTATATATCGACATCATCATTTCAAACCTTCATTGTTTAATAAGCCACATAAATGCATGTGAAAACAAGTTAGCAACAGACCCAGATGTGTAATCATTCAAATACACAGAACTAACCACACAGACCTGTAAAGAATATCCTTATGTAAATAAGGGAACAAATGACCTAATAAATTAAGATACACAGGATGAGGTTAATATGTGGGTAACATTTTATTCAGGGAGAAGTCACTTACATAAGAAACAGATGACCTGCATGTTCCTGCCCCAAAGATCCACACCCAGGCTGCTCTCTGTGACCTGAACAGAACCAAGACAGCACTATCTGGGGTCCAGGACCCCAGACCTAGACTTTCCCGCCAAGCCCGCACCTGTGACCACGCCCAAGTGGGCATGGTCAGTGCAACAGGCGAGAGCAGGATGGATATCTCACTACAGATGTCCAGTTACCCCCCTCAACTTAGAGTCTTAGCAGAACAGCCTTTTGTAGTTATGGACCTGGTAACTAAAGGTGGCACACCAACATCTGTTCTCTAATTATTCTCTTTCTTTGTATCTCTGTTCTTACGGTTATTGTTTCAAGAACTGAGAAGCTTTTGATTACAAATACTTAAGAATGAATAAGCTTCTTCTCTCTTTTCTCTGTGAATGCAATCTTGAGGATTACCAAATTCGTATAGTCTTGGGTATTTAAGCCTTTTCTTATATTTTATATCACTAGGTGGCATAAGTGTTGGCTGATAGATTTGCAGTGTGAAGGCAAAACTTCCTGCCATGTGTCCTAACTTAGATACTCTGGGCTCCTTAGACTTCTTGCTTCCTTTTGATGCTTGATACCAAGTCTATAATAACCATTAGTTACATGTTGAGCCTTGAAGTAATTCTAATTGATTAATGTCAACATCCTTCTTTGTAGAAAAACATGTCATCGTATTTATTGATGTTCAGTGAGTTTTGATGTATTGTGAAGAAATAGTCCAATTGGAATTTTTTGTTGAAACGTTTAAGACTTTTGTTTTTTAACAGGAATAATGTCCTGTATCATGCTTTAAAGGTATAGGAAAGAAATCTGTCAATGTACCATTATCCTTACCCAGAACTTCCCTATGTTCATCAAATTCAGATGAATAATTAATCAACTGTTGGATTCTGTCCACATGAAAGGCATGCTGCTGTAACCGGGAAACATGCATGTACATTAGCTTAGATCCCTGCCTGTGAGAAGCCTGGAGTGGGAGGAAGACAGCAGGAGAGTCGCTACATCTACCACACAAAGTACTGTGTGTCTTGGTGTCGCAACATTGCAGCTGCTAGCAATGGGCAGAGATACTTGAGAGGTCAGGAGACCACATGGGAATTGTAAGGTGAAGTCGTGTTTGGCATCCTGGAAAAGGTAGACTCAAGATGGTATAGATATAAGTAAGGAGGACGATTGGGGTTCATAGCAGTAAGGAGGACTGGACAGAAACGAGCAGAACAGATTCATCAAACAGCAAAACTCCCACACACTGGGCAGTAGGCAGTAGATGTGAGGTAAAATCCCACAGCCTACGTGAGGTATGTAGAGGGTGGGATTCCGTCTAATACAAATCTCATTTACGTTTCATATACACCATGTGCACACACTCTAAAGGAAATTATATTTTTATTTCTCTGATTTTCTATTGCATTTTAAGTGTAACCCTTCACATAGATTTGTGCTGACCTTTGCCCTTGTTGTGTCATGGTGATGCTAAAAAACTTTCTGGACTGAGAGGAAATTGGGAGTCAGCTTTTCAGATACTGAACCTGTCCTAGAACTCTCTGAATATCAGAAAAGTGTGACTTGAGTGTTGTTATTGTTGTTGTTGTTGTTTTTAATGAAAAGTCTTAAAAAAAAGTTTTCAAGTTTTCTGTGCATTTAAATAATGTTCCAGATGCTTTTATTGCTATGAAAAAAAAATACCAGCACCATAAGCAACTGATAGTAGAAAGGGTTTATTTCAACTTCTGGCACCAGAGGCGAGTCCATAATGGCAGGGAAGGCATGACTGCAGAGGCAGGGAGAAAACCCAGCAGATTTCTCAGACAAGAAGCCAAGAACGCAGACTGGAAGTGGGGTGAGGCTGTCACCTCCCGACCGCCACCCCAGCAACGGGCTTCATGCAGGTTCTCTAAGTTCCTCAAAATGCCACCAGAGAAAAATCTAGCGTTCATATATGTCAGTGTCTATTGGGGCATTTCTTCTTTAATCCACCACGAGCAATACAGCTGCAGCTCTGCTACATTAGATTAGATTAGATTACATTAGATTACATTAGATTACATTAGATTACATTAGATTACATTAGATTAGATTAGAGAATAGATTAGGGAGTAGAGTAATTCTTTAAAAAATTATGATAAGCAAGGGCATCAACTAGCATTTTGTGTTGACCTTGTACCAGGCACTACTCTAAACTCTTTCATTCACTTAATTTCACAAGTTTGTGAAGTGTCACTGTTTGCTGAGTTTCAAACATAAGTAAACTAAAATACAGAAAGAGTAAATAAACCTTGTCAACATTACTAGGAAATCACTAGTAGGCTAACCCGTGTAGTCTGAAGTTTCTACTCCAGCCAATCATAAGAGGTTGCAGACTCTGGCCCCTTCCATTTGTCCCCACAGTGAGAGCAAAGCTAACAGCGTTACAGAGAATGTGGAGGTGTCTTTTTCACAAACCACAGGTTGGTGGCCTTGCCCATTCTCCATTCGAGGATAAAAGGAGTGAAACTAATTGTCATCACAGAACCTACATCCAGTAGCTGACGGAAGCAGATGCAGCCAGGCTGCTGGAGTACAGTTGGAGAGGGAGGAGGGATCATATGAGCAAGGGGTGGGGGACAAGGTCATGACTGGGAAAACGAGGCAGACAGCTGACCAGAGCTAGTGGGAGCTCATGACTGTGGACTGACTGGAGATCCTGCAAGGAGCCAACTAAACCCTCTGGGTGTGGTGACAGCTGTGTGGCTTGATCTGTTGGGTGGGGGCTGGCAGTGGGATAAGGATTTATTCTGGGCGCATGAACTGGCTTTTGGGAGCCCATTTCCTATGGTGGGATACCTTTGCTCAGCCTGGATGCAGCAGGGAGGGGCTTGATCCTGTCTCAACTTGCAGACTTCTTGACTCCTCATGGGAGGCCTTACCCCCTCTTAGGAGTGGATGGAGGAGGTGGAGGGGAGAAGGGGAGGGACTGGGATTGTTATGTAAAATGGAAGGAGGAGGAAGAGGAAGAGGAAGAGGAAGAGAAAGAAGAAGAAGAAAAGATAGATGCTGGCAAGAAACAAGTCAAGCTAGGGCCACGCATTCATAACAAAAAGAAAAAAATAAAAAATAAAGAAACTTGTGGAAGAGAATGCTGAAACAGAAAGAGCGTGGAGGGCTTGGGCAAAAGATAAAGCCTCTCTCTGAAAGGACACGTCACAGCACATGAGAAATGTGTGTAGGCTTTTTAGACAAAACAGAAAAGGTGTGGTGTTTTATAGGGAGAAAATCCACTAATATGAACATAATATAACCTTCTCTACATTCCTATGACTTAATTTTATTCTTTTCTAGACCGTACATTCTCCTTAAACCACTAAAGTAAAAGACCCAAATGTTTGTAGGTCAATAATTGAAAAAAAATTAAAATTTAACTTTTTTAAACTTTTTAAATTTTATTTTACATTCCAACCAGAGTTCTCCCATCCATGCCTCCTTGTGCTCCTCCTCACCCCCATCCCTTCCCCATCCATTCCTCCCAACGCATAAGGACTCCCATGACGTGTCAACAAGTCTGGTACATTAAGTTGGGACAGGACCTAAAATTTAATTTTCTACCTGAAATCCATTCTATATATAAAGAAAAAAGTTGAAAGTAAATGTATATAAACACATATAACATGAAAATACCACGCAAGGGCCAAACAAAATACACATGAATTGGTTATATAGGCGTCAGGAGACACGGACATCATAATTTGAGTGTCAACAGAAATAGGTCAGGTTATGGGCCACAAAATAAATATTCACGCATTTAACCTAACTAAGAACATGACACATGGTATTAAAACATTTAAAAACATAAATCCCAGGACCATTTTGAGTTAGGTAACTATGAACTGAAGTTCACGGCAGGGGGTGGGGGGCACATGAACATTAAAAAGTCCATGATTACAACTTCAAGACTAGAGAGTTAGATATTTCAGACCCAGAGCTATAATATATCTTGACCTCTCTTCAGTATCTCTAATTGCCACTTATGGTTCACCTCCTTCTGTATCTAAGCCAAGATCTTTTCGACTATCGGGTAACTCCTTTGGAATGTGTGCTTAGCAGACCTCCAGCTTCCACCAATGCAAGAGCTGCAAAGGTGCTCGTAACAGCTCAGACCTATCACAGTCCCCTTGTTTTGCTGTAACCACCGGTGTACTAGATAAATTGTTTGTTTGTTTTATGAACTATAAAATGATCATTTGACCAATTCCATATTGAAAACCTGTTTGAGGTAGCCAAGTAGGCACTTGGCCAGGGTCACTTATATTTGGCCGAGTAAAGGAATGAATAAGGTTGAACATTCTGTCATCTCCACCTTCGAAATACACAACAGCATAAATGTCTGATTTTTCCTGCCTCTGTCCAGGGTGATTTTCATTCATGTAATCAAAACATTAAACTGACTTGATAGCAAGCCACTATTCTATAGCTCTGAAGAGACACTGTAACCAAGGTGACTCATAAAGCATTTGATTGGAGGCCGCCTTACTGTTTCAGAGGTTCATTATCATCGTGGCAGGGAGCAGGACAACAGGCATGGCAGGCCTGGTACCGAATAAATAGTTGAGAGCTACATCCTAATCGAAGGTAGGGAGAAGGAGGAAAAAACTGAGCCTAGCACGGGCTTTAAAAACCTCGGAGCCAGCTGAGCGGTGGTGGCACACGCCTTTAATCCCAGCACTTAAGAAAGAGACAGAGGCAGTGGGATCTCTGTGACTTTGAGGCCAGCCTGGTCTGCAGAGTGAGTTCCAGGACAGTCAGAGCTGTAACACAGAGAAACATGGCCACACCTCCTAATGCTTCTCAAATAGTGTAGATTCCCCAATGACTAAGCTTTCAAATACATGAGCTTTGGGGTGGAGGGGGGAAGGGAGGCATTCTTATTCAAACCAACACAAACGGTCTCTTCTAGAAGAGCTTCCCACAGAAGCAGAAGGGATGTTACATAGAATCCTAACAAAAACAGGAGGAAAGCTCCCTGAAAAGTTTCCGGGAGGGGGCGTGTTTCAAAGGAAACTGTAGCGTTGCCATTTCAGATGGTTGGACCAGACCAGGCATTGCCTTCCTTCTGTGGTTGTCTCAGGAAAGCCATCCCTCTCTGGAGTGTAAAAATCCAAGCTGTTCTCCTTAGCGGTAAGGACTGAAGTAGGATGTGCTGACCGCAAGGCCAGAGATCTGAAAACCACACCGTAGGCTTGTAGAGTGTATAAGACAGACGGTGACAGCGGCAAGCTTTTGCTTTCGGATAGATAATTTCTGTCACTAAACCTATTTCTAAAAATTACTGTCTGACAACCGCAGGTTTAGATCAGGTAAGACCTGGTAGTCTTGCCCCAATGCCCACATTCCTCTTGTGGTAAAAGATGGAGTTTGCCTGCATAGCTGCTTATGATGTAGGCTGGGTTTGCTGAATTAAACAAAGGAAGCAGATTCTTCAATGAAGACAAAAGCCTCTCATTAGTGCGGAAGTGAATGGGAGGCTGATGCAAATAATCACCACCTCTGGAAATAATCACCCGCATTCTTCTTTCTGTCTTGCTGACTTGTCTGTGTGGTAAATAATTAACTTCTTGATTTGTAAAGAAGCTGCCATTTGGGAAGAGTTTTCAAATAGTATTGTCCCTCTCCGTTTCCACGCTCTAGTTTATGCAGAGAATGTGTGACCTACCTTCTTAATTTTCGTATGGCATAGAGAGCAGTATAGGGTAATCTGAGGGTGAACCCTCCTCATTTGTAGGCTGACTATTGGCAGGTGGCGTGTGTGGAATGCCCCACCATTAACCATCCTGAATTTAATTGATGTCTGTCGCGACCCCCTCAACCAGCAAGGAAGACTCAATGCTCTGACTCTTCTTTAAGCAGCTTTACTCAGGAACCTTGAACAATCTTCTGACCCGGGGAAAGCCAGCCCACAGCTTATAAGGCCTTGGGGTAGCCAACCCCGGCACGCCACGTGGCGAATGCAGATAAGTCCACATACACGGAAGCCAGCCTAGATCTCAGCCTTAGCCAAATAAGGACTTCTTTACTCCAGAGAGCACTCACCATCGGGAAGGTGGAAGGCGGAAGCCAGCGCCATCTTTAAGGCGCGGCTCTTCGAAGTGCTCTACAGATGTCTGCTTTGGGGGACAGGTTCTTGATTTAGAGTGGATCATAAACAAGTTTTAGCTTACACGTATAATTTCAGAGCTTGGGAGGTAGAGGAGAGAGCATCTGCAATTCAGTGTCATCTTCTGTGTTAGCAGTTTCAACCTTGCCTGCCTGGACCACGTGGAACCTGGTCTCAATCAGTCAAGGAAGGAAGGAAAGGAGGAAGGGGGAGTGAGGAGAAATAAACAGAAATGGGGGAGGGGAGGGGAGGGAGGGAGGGAGGGAGGGAGGGAGGGAGGGAGGGAGGGAGGGAAGAAGAGATAAAAGACTTTTCTTCTAGTCCTAGTGTCCCTGCTTGGGTCCAAAAATAAAACTGAAAAAGATGGGTTGACAGGATTGGAGCACATGTATTATAGTCATAGATCGTATATGGCATAGAATCTCCACGTAGAATGTTAGTCCCAAAGAAATGGGCACCATGTATATTTTACACTGTTCGGTGATAAAATGGAGCTTTATGGAGAGGGAGCATGTGGGAAAGCGGTGTGAGTGGGCAGTAACTGCCAGGATGTAGGGCACAGGGTTCAGTCTTCTCTACTTCTGTCTCTAGCAACAAGAAGTCTCCTCCCTCTGGGCCTAGGGTGACATCTCGAGTGTGTCACTTGACCTGTCGTGGAGAGGAAGGGAGGCAAGGTGGTGTGTCGGAGACTTTGTTTCTGAATCCGTGTCAGGTGACTCAGTACGCCAAGGTTCATATTTGTAGCTATTGCTAGGGTCTCAAGAATAGTCTAAATTTTTAATAATAGAAAATTACTAAACAAAATGTGATATAGAGCCAATTTTCTCTAAATAAAATTTTAGGATAAATTAAAATATAAAAAAAAAAACCCAAAACTTACAGTATTCAATTTTCTATCATGAATGCTCGATTCCCAGTGGACAGGGGATAGATCACTAGACAGGAGATGTGCATGGAGCATGGAGAGGGGCGGCCAAGTCTCATTCCTGCTGTGGTGATAACCGAAAGCGAGAGGAGGAAAGTGCTGGGGACGCACACGGACACAGCCACACACATACAAACATGTGCATGCACAACACCACATATACACATTGCACAGACACACACTATACATACACATTACACACATTATACATACACACACATGCACATTACACAGACACACACTATACATACACACTATACATACATACACACACATGCACATTACACAGACACACATTACACATACACATGCACACACACATACATATTACATACACTATACATACACACTATACATACACACACATGCGCATTACACAGACACACACTACACATACACATGCGCACACACACATACATATTACACACACTATACATACACACTATACATACACACACATGCACATTACACAGAAACACACTACACATGCACACACACATACATATTACACACACTATACATACACACACTATACATACATACACACACATGCACATTACACAGACACACAATACACATGCACACACACATACATACATACACATACATATTGCACATATACACACCACACATACACACACATACACATGCACACCCTCGCACGCAACAAATAAATATAAAAAATACTTAAAGATGGAGGTGTAGCTCAGTGGTGGCACTGTCAGAGTCGGTGGCTTCCAGCGCTAACTCCAGAAAAAGAACTGCTTAAGTAACATTTGAAAACATCTAGTACAGTGTTTGACGCCCCGTACTCGATAAATTAGTGTCTTTCAATGTTTCCAAACGCATGTTCCCTCCATCTCACCAAAGGGGGAAATTTGTCAGTTCCTCTTGCCCCTCATCGGGTCTCATGAAGAGGCACTGTGTGGTGTAGTAAAATGGATTTTTAAATTAAGGCCGAATTCCCTGGAAGCCCATTTTACACAGGCAAAGTGCTACAGCGTTTCTACTTTCAGCTACAAAGAGGAACTTACATCCTATTGCTCCCTCCTTTCAAATTCCTAGCAAAAGAGCCATAGTGCCAGAAAGTGCTTATATTATAATGCAACAAAATGGAATTTGAAATGTTCTTTAAAATTGGAAGCTACCTAGCAAAGGGAGATAGAAAATGGTTCCTAGGTAGCTCACATTGCCAACTTTTCCTTGTCTCTGAGTGTAACAAAGCATTTGATGGCCAGACTTTAGGGCTCTGAGTCAAAGCATCGCGGGAAGTGTCTCATGAGAGGTGTGCCTGCCTGCTGATGGCTTTGGAGCCGCTGCTCCCAAAAGGCTGTGCAAGACTCATTTGAGGCAGCTACAGAATCCTGGCTCTGTTTGGGGGTTCGCTGAAGTCAGAGACTCTGGGTGGGAACCAGAAATCTCATTGTTGGTAAGCCAAGGGTTTCTACCCACAGTGAAGTTGCTTGTCCAACTCACGTAATGTCTTGTCCACGTGGGAACACATGCCAGCTGAGGGAGGTGGTGAGTCCCACAACTGCCAGGGATGGAACACAGCTTGCTTTTTGCTGCTTTTTGTCTCCCTTTACCCAGACAGATCTGTTTCTCACCTGCAGTTCCACTGCAAATGCATGGTTTCTTCCCCAGATGCCCCAAGACTAAACCTGGATTTAGATGAAGTGACCAACCCTTAAAGAGGCGAAGAGGTCACTTCCCTTATGTGTATGGCAAGACCTACACACTCAAATACACACACACACACACACACGCACGCACGCACACATGCACATGCACACACAGACACACGCGTGCACACACACACTCAAATACACACACACACACATGCACACACAGACACACGCATGCACACACACTCAAATACACACACGCATATACATGCGCATGCACACACACATACACACACGCATGCACGCACGCACGTGCGCACACACACAAATACACACACACATACACGTGCATGCACACACACGTACACACACGCATGCACACACATGCACACACAGACACACGCATGCACACACACGCACGCACGCACACACAGGCACACACACAGACACACGCATGCACACACACACTCAAATACACACACACATACACGCGCATGCACACACACGCACGCACGCACACACAGGCACACACACAGACACACGCATGCACACACACACTCAAATACACACACACATACACACGCATGCACACACACGCACGCACGCACACACAGGCACACACACAGACACACGCATGCACACACACACTCAAATACACACACACACATACACGCTCATGCACACACACACATACACACACGCACGCACGCACACACACACACAGCCTATGTATAGTAGCTCAAATCTCTCCCCTAAGCTTTGTTTGCTCTGAATATATGTGGCAAACTTGATAGTTCAGCCATTCAGTCTTTGTGAGTCAAGGCTGGACCCAGATGCTGAAGGTCGTTAGCTTTTGAAACCACATTTATTTCCCTAAGCTCTCTGAACAAGAATCATTGCAGAACAGTCAGAGGAGCTCGCGGTCGTCGGAATGAGATGTCCCAATGAGGTATGGGCAGCTAAACACGTGGTCCCTAGTTGGTGGCTCTTTGCAGAGGATTGAGAGGCATGGCCTCAACCGGGTGAGTGTGTCCCTGGGGATAGGCTTCGAGGATTCAAAGGTCATGTACTATTTCTAGAATACTCTCTGTTTCTTGCTTGTGGGCTTGTGGTTTCTCCACCTGTGAGCTCTCAGCTTCCAGATCCAGCTGCCACATCTGCTGCCTGCTGCCCCGGCCGTTACGACCCCTGCCGTTATGACCCCTGCCGTTATGACCCCTGCCGTTATGACCCCTGCCATTATGGCCTCTAACTCTGGAACCATAAGCCCAAAATAAATTATTTCTTCTGTAAGTTGCCTTGGTCATGGAGCTTTCTCGTGCTTTAATACATTCAGAAAAATAACTAATACATTGAATAATATAATAATGGCTATAAAATTGAGAGCTGCAACCTATTCCACATATAGCTAATCTGGGATCTCTATGTCCCCATTTAGTAAACCTACATATGGCAAGGCTGTGTTACCTAAAAGGTATTGGTTTTCAAAGAAACATAAAAGAATACAACACATCTTTGCAAACATTGAATGCTCCGCGGCATAAACAAATGTAACACATCTTAAAATAGTATTCTGCAACATATGTCAGTTTAATTGTAATAACTCTTTAGAATGATATATAAATACGGTAGTTTAGAGTCCATCCTAAAAGTCTGTCAAGTCCCTGAAGTGGCGTGTGGGGGTCAGGGGTCATGGTAACCTTGGGTGTCACTGTCAGGGACGGACGTCATCAACCTCCTTTGAAACACAGTCACTCATTGGCCTAGAGCAAACCAGTTATGTTTCACTAGCTGGCCGGTAAGGGCTAGATTCCTCCTCACTCTGCCTCCCCGGTGCTGGGCTTACTAGCACAAAGCATGCCATGGGGCATGTTATGTAGGTTCTGAGGATCAAACTCAGGTCCTCGTGATCGAAACGTAAGCTCTTTACTGACAGAATTACCTCCCTGTCCCTGAGGCTGTGCTAGAGCATCTCCCTGGGGAAAAGATCCGGTCTCTTAGGAAGCAAGCGTCCAGTTTTCTTTCTTGTGTCTATGAAAACGGCTGACTAAATAACCTGCAGGAAGAGAGAGGGGTCTGTTTTGGCTCACAATTCCTAGTCACCATCCATAGTTACTGGGGAAGCCAGGCTGCTGGAAGTTAAAGCGGCTAGTCAAATTCCCAGTGGAAAGCAGTGTGAGGCCATCAGGTCCCTCCCCTCAGGGCTCAGGTGACCCTTGAGGAGTGGGAGAGACGGGAAGGACAAGGCCCTCTAATACAGAGTTCATCATCGGAGCTTACAGAGACCGAAGCAGCAAGCGTGGGCCTGTGGGGGTCTGCACAGGGCCCTGTGTGTAGGTGCTGTGGCCTTCGGTTTAGTGCTCGCTCCGATGGATTCCTGGGTGTGGGGGTGAGTGGAGCCCTGATTCTGTGCTTTCTCTTGGGGCTTTTATTTTTCTGTTGCTTTGCCTTGCCCAACTTCTGCGGGGTTGTTTTTGTGTTTCCTTATTTTATTTCCTTCGTGTTTGGTTGTTACCTCTCAGAAGCCTGTTCTTTGCTAACGAGTGTGCACATGGATGGGAAGGGTGGTAGAGAGGAATGGGGAGGAGCAGAGAGAGGAGGCGCTGCTTTCAGATTATATTGCACGAGAAGAGAATCTATGTGCTATAAAGGGGGAAAGGAATATTAAAAGAAAGAAAAAAAAAGAGCAGAGAGGGAATGCATCCGTGCTCACTGCTGTTCAGCTAGCTTTCCCTAGTTTAGTATCGTCCAGGACCCAAATCCAGGGAATGGGACCACCACACCAGCCTGCCACCACGAACAGTCTCAAGCACAGTTTCCCATCGACTGACCAACACGCCAGTTTGCTGGTGAGGACTAGGGATCCCTCTCTGAGACTCTCCTAAGGTGATTCTAGGCTGTGTCGTGTTACAACTAAAGTCACCATCGCACTGTGCACCCAGAGTAGCATCTGGCTCCTCAAGAAACAAAAAGGACCAGCCCTGAAACCCCATGACACTCCGGAGCACTGAGCCTCTTGGCCTGTGTGTCTGGACACTATGCATCCCACGGCCAGTTTCAGCAGGCCCGCTCTGTACACATGCCCTGTTTAAACTCCAGTTATGTAGAGTGGTCCCTCCATATGACTCAGAGCTTGTAAGTATAAAATGCGTTCTGTCCCAGAGCCTACAGATTATCTAATAGCTAGTTGAAGTTTACGTAGGGCTCTGGGACTCACGCATGCCTGTGAGTGGATTGCTTTACCTGGGAGCATTGGTAAGACTAAGGGAGCTCAGTATGACAGGGAATGTTTCAGACATGGCTATTCTCCCTATCCTCTACACAGGACATTTCAGACTTTCTCCCTGTCTCCCTCCCTCTCTTTCTATGACTTGCTTTCCCTTGATTCTGTGCGTGGGTATGTGTGTCATGTGCATGTCACATGTGTGTGTGTCACACATATACACACCAGAGAGAGAAAAAGAGAGAGGGGAAGGAGAAAGAGAGCCAGTAGATATTTAACTCTTATGCAATCCACCCCCTTAATATATTTGTTAATTTTGCCTTTAGATGGCAAACTACTATAATGGATAGAAATCTGACCTTTTAACCAGGACTGCTGTGTAGCAGGGGGTGGAGCTAACCTCTTTGTGTATTAATGCCATCAATTCTTGCTGGAAATCTCCCAAGCAAAGTGGCCACTGCCCTCTGCTCACACGGGGCTTACCCACTTGCGGGAGACGAGCAAGAGCAAGCTAGTCACGTCAGTCTCGTAAGGGAGCAATGGGTGAACGCAGGAAGGAAGACAGAAGCTTCCGTAGTAATCGGCTTCAGGGCACAGAAGGTTCCCAAAAGCTGGGTTCTCGTGCATTAGGGTATCCTTCTGGATTTTCACTCTTTCACTGCCTTCTTCATCTCTACAAAGTGTGGGCATATTTTGAGTGCCTTGGTAAATAAAGATTTTTTTTTTAAGTGTGTCTTTGTTACAGCTGCATTCTACCAAGCTTATGCCGCATTCAATTGAATTTACCAACTACCATGAGCTCTTTTCCTTTACACATTATGGTTTTTAATAAAATAAAATATATGGTGTGTCTCTAAGGAGACCATTAAAAATGACATATTTCTGGAGAAGTACAGTGAGCTGCCTATGGGAAACAAAAAAAAAAAAAAATTCAAGTCCTGTACTGTATTCGTTTTGAGGAGACGGCTGCAGGCAAGAGGGCTGTCTGTAGTAGGATGGTGAGAGAGGAGAGGCTTCTCAAAAAGCAGAGAACAAGAAATTCAGTAGGGATGAGAGAGAGAGAGAGAGAGAGGGAGGGAGGGAGGGAGGGAGGGAGGGAGGGAGGGAGGGAGGGAGGGAGGGAGGGAGGGAGGGAGGGAGGGGAGAAGCCAGGGGACAGAGACAGATGCAAGTTCAGGAGCTCAAAGTTACCCAAGAGCTGTGGTAGGTTGCAAGACTGACAGAAATCGCCATTGTGAGTCTAAGAACAAAAGATTGTGATCAAAATAACAAGTTTTATTCTTTAAATAACCAGCATGTGCCCTATAGAGCAGGATAAACTCAGGTCCCATTAAACACAGCTGAACAATGCACAGCTCTCACGTGAGTCACCATGTTTGACAGTCTCAGAAAAGAAACACCAAAGTTGTCTCACACCCTGCCATTATTAATACGTACATTCCAAAAAGTTAAATAGCATCCCATGCTTGTTGTTTCCCAGCAGAAAGAGACTAGACAAAGCAGGCTGTAGCTACAGTTTGCTCAGCGGGGCCTTTGTCATCCGTACTTCTGTATTTCCAGAGCAATGTCCTTAAACTAACTGGGGCCCCACCTCGTTTTCCTTCCATAAGTATGGCCGTAACAAAGGACAGGTGCATTCCAATCATTAAGCATTGACAGGCCATTTTGTCAGCTGGCAATGCATTTCTTATTCTAGCTGGTTGAGGGTGTTTCATTTTACTGTGTTTTGTAAGAAGAAAGATAAATTATTTCCCCCTTGCCTCTCAGCTATTTCTTCTCATATATGTATGTACGTCATATGCCAGAGAACAGGAACGAGCAATCATTGTTAAAGTGTTCAGAGACTTTTCTGCTATTACTCACCAACACCATATGGTTTTAAAATAAGAAATTCCATCTTTGAGAAACTACCATAATCATTTTTATTATTATTTAAACATAACAGCACTGAGAAGGCTGTTTAATGTCAAGTAGCTGTCCTACAAAGTCAACAAGAGGAGAATTTCCATTGGTCAATTTTAGCCATTCTGCAGTGAAAAGGTTCCAGTCATTTTGTTGCCAGGAAAACTAATGAAGCTAAAGCTTTGACCTTCAAATGGCCAGATTAATGGAAAACATGGAACTGGGCGTAAGAAGTTTCTTTAGGAGCGCCTGGGAATGTTAATGTTATGGTTTGCGCCCTGCGTGTCAGGCATGAATTCATCCAGGTATTCGGTGGACACTTTCTGTGGGCTGACCGTGTGCGGAATGAAGCTGTCTCCGTGCCACAGTGAAGACACACAGGCTACAGCAGGCTACAGGGTAAGGCAGTAAAACATGTATGATAACACACAGACAGCTCTTACCTGAGATTTTCAGAAACCTGAGGATTGAAGTTGTTCGATGAGGGACGGTTGGCATTGGTGGAGTTTGGTGATTGTAGGTTACTTGTCATTTACCGCTTTAGGTGAAATGCTTTCCAGACTTCCTTTGGATTTAGTATAATGTCAGCAGTTAAACTTTCCCTCCACCATCTGTAGCTTAACCATCTCCTAACTTTTGGCAGTTGATTTGACTTCCAGGGTCGAGACTGACATTGAAATGACTCCCTGAAGGCCATGCTGAGGCCTGGCCATGCTGAGTACCAGTAACAGGTTTATTTCTGATAGATCTTCCTTCCTCCGTTTCTTCTCAACAGTGCAGGCAGCCATTTCCATCGAATGTAAGTCGGGAAACCTTGGCCACATGACTACATAAAGTGTTGGAGGGGCAGAGATTCTTTAAAAAGCGCATTCATCCAATAATCTGGCAAAATATGCGATCTGTACCCAGAGATGAACATGTGCACACCTCTGGTACTCCATCCATAGCTACCACAGTGCTGGCGCACACCTTTAAGCCCAGCACTCGGGAGGCAGAGGCAAGCAGATCTCTGTTAGCTTGTGGCCAACCTGGTCTACAATAGTGAGTTTCAGGACATCAAAGTCACATAGTAAGACCCTGTCTCACAAAACCAAAAAGTAAAATTACGAATCTCTTTGGTTAAGTAGTCTGTTTCTAAAAGAAGGGTCATTTCAAACTAACTCCACATTGGAATATTTCAGTGGGGATTTTTAGATCATCTCTTTGATTCCTCCATTATCCTCAGAGATGATCATCCGTCTGTCTGTGTGTGTGTGTGTGTGTGTGTGTGAGTGTGTGTGTGAGTGTGTGTGTGTGTGTGAGTGTGTGTGAGTGTGTATGTGTGTGAGTGTGTGTATGAGCGTGTGGGAGTGTGTGTGCGAGTGTGTGTGCGAGTGTGTGTGAGTGTGTGAGCATGTGTGAGTGTGTGTGTGTGTGTGTGTGTGTGTGTGTGTGTGTGTGTGTGTGTGTACACTACATTGAATGCATGTAGAGGTCAGAGGACAGCCTGGGGAGTTATATCTCTTCTTGCATCTCATTGAGACACACTCTGTCTTGTTGCTTCTGCCTTGCTGCATACTCCAGGATAGCTGGGCAGTAAACCGATGGACGCCACAGCATCTGACTTTAAACATAAATTCCACAAACAGAACTCAACTCAGGAGATTTCAGCACTATTACCTGCTGAGCCTTCCCCCCAGCTCCTTTGTAGGAACTTTTAATTCCATTTTCCTCTTACATAAATATCAGTCTTTGGCATGTAGGTAGTTCTTGTTTGCCTGCTTGTTTTTACCTTAAATCTGCTTTTATATCAGAAGCTGAGATTTCCTGAACACGGGCCTTCATTTATTACTTAAATTTGATCATAGATAAAAAGCCTCCTACCTGTCACAGTACAGGTTGAGGAGCAGAGCCTAGGGCTGTATGTTTGCCAAGTTCACCTGGCCTCCTTGTCCTCGAACCATGGGGAGCTAGGACACTTGTCTTGGGTGACCATTCGTAACAGGGGATATAGATTTTGTACAGAAACACTTTTACTCCCCGGGGCCCAAATTTGGACTCCAGCACGCCCAACTCTGTGACTATCTGTAATGACTTGAATTCAATGGCTCTGGCCTCTTCGTCTATCAAATCAACACATAATAATAATACACCTCTTCACAGGGCTATTGAGTTAGATGAGTTCATTTTTACCTATAATTCTGAGCAGTAAAAAAAAAAAAGCAGCTGTAAAAATACCAATGGTAGTGGGGCAGGCAGTAAAAATATGACTGTGATTTATAATATGATTGACACAGAAAGTGATCAGGAAAAGACACGTGGAGAAGAATGGGTCACCACTCCCAACTGTCGTCATTCCGATGCAGTCAGGGTCTCCTTAGAACCCTCGAAAGGCCATACACGAGTCAAAGCTTGAGTCTTCGCCGCACAATGCTAAATGCGCAGACGGCTGCCCTGTCTTTGCCTGGATTCCACCCTCCACGCTCCTAAGGCCTGTGCCCTACAGATGGCGAAACGTGCCCTCGGTCTTGACAAGGCAGCTACTTCAGGAACCAGCAGGCAATTAGAACTGCAGTGCACACATATGAACGCGTTCTCTGTGTCCTGTATAAGGGAACTCTTTCCCATTCCAGCTGACATTCTTCCCCAGTGCAGCTGTGGGGACGGGACTGTGACGCGCACTGCCAGGATGGGGGATCTGGAAGTGGCTGGCTCTCTGTAATAGGCAATCTGTGAGAAAGATCGTAACGACAGCACTCAGAGGAGGAGGCTGCACTGCCTGCCGCTCTCCCAACAGCCAGAGACACTCTCCCGCCTAAGGATGGTGACAGGACAATCTTCTTGCACAGGGATCTCGACCTGGCACCCCTGCTGTACTTTATGGAAGACTACCTACTAGAGTAATGGGACATTTCCAGGGGCAGCAGTGACCTCACATGTGGAGATGGCAGCACCATTTTCCTGATACAACAGGACCTGGGTGAAACACACACATGTCTTGGGATCTCCGAGAGTTGACACTGTACCCAAAGGACTTAGTTTTTATTTTTTTCTTCTTAAAATCGTTAGATGGAATTATGAAGCATTTGAAGTAGGAAATAAACAATTGGCCCTAAGATATTTAAATAATTACACGGTATATCATTTGATGCTCTATCTGTTGCTCTATCTTCCTTGTGAGATGATAGCTATGTTAATATTTTCTAAAAAAAAAAAAAAATCAAATAACGCTATTGCTTGTTTAGTGATTTTGCTTTTTCAATAAACATTTGAGTTGTGTGTGTATGTGTTCATTTAATCTGTAACTCAAAAATTTCATAATAGAACGTGTCAAATATTTGAATTTAAAGTTATATAATTGTGCATAACAGCAATATCCCTTATTGCTGAATTTCTCAAAACACATTTGCCATGGATAGTGGCACAAGCCTTTAATCTCAGCACTTGGGAGGCAGAAGCAGGTGGATCTCCGTGAGTTTAAGGCCAGCCTGGTCTACAGAGTGAGCTGCCTTGCAGCCATAGATACCTTGTGAGACCCTCTATCAAAAACTACCACATTGCTGTAAGTTAGTAGGGCCCTAAATGCAAATCTCTGTTGCATGGAGACAAGAAGTAGTACAACACCACCGTCATCCCCAATCTGATGTGTGAAGCTAATTTTTGATGATTCATCATTCCCTGGTTTTTATTCATTTTAATGAGGCGGAGTCCCACTGGTTCCCACCATTCATTCCCATTTTACCAGCAATCTTCTGCTGTTGTGTTCTTAGGTGATGTGTCAGCTTTGATTTACACTCTATGAGGAAGCCAAGAGTGTTCTGCAAAATGGTGTCATTAGGAGTGACATCTCACACTGTGATGTCTGCAGCCCCTCTCTCCATCCTCTGCCATTCTCAACTTTGTGTGTGTGTGTGTGTGTGTGAGTGAGTGTGTGTGAGTGTATGTGTGCATGTGTGTGTATGAGTGTGTGTGTGTGTATGTGTATGTGTATGTGTGTGTGAGTGTGTGTGTGAGTATTGTGTGTATGTGTGTGTGTGTATGAGTGTGTGTGAGTGTGTGTGTGTGTGTGTATATGTATGTGTATGTGTGAGTGTGTGTGTGAGTATTGTGTGTATGTGTGTGTGTGTGTATGAGTGTGTGTGTGTGTGTGTGTGTGTGTGTGTGTGTGTGTGTGTCTTTGCTGCCTTTGGCCACAAGCTCTTTAAAAACCTAGATTGTTTGTCACCCACTGTAAAAGTTACGTTTTAATTTTTTTCCTGATCACTATCAACTTTGGAAAAGTGATAAAAAGCTTCACGGTTATCATATAATGCTTTGGAAGCGTTATTATATAAAACACTCATCTTTGTAAGTAGTTTTCATGTAAATTCTCTACACCTTGATTCCACAAGGTGGATACTCCCAGAGGTTGACTTGTTATGAGTACATGGTTTGCAGGAAGGGACAGCACAGGTCTGACATTTAGCTGCAAACAAAATAAGGGTAGAAAACATAGAATTGAGCTTTAAAAAAAAAAAAGAGCTATAATCAAAAGCAATAGATGCTGATGTCCTGAAATATTGGGCCTCTATGTTACGACTCGCATGAAACTCACTGACAAGATCACCAATTAGGAGCCCCGAGGAGCAATGAGGAGATAAATTGATCGGCATTTCCTTGCGGTTTATAAACAGGTTCATCTGTCCGTAGTGCACAGTTCTCAGTATAGCTGGAATAGACACGTGAGATGCCTCAGTTCCTCTCCTGAAAGATCTTCCATGTATCCCAGACGTACTTTTTAGGTAATTATTGCGAACCCACTGCTTTGCTCTCCACATACTGCTGATAAATTTAAGATAAAATGCCTTTCCCGTGGAAGGGCTCATGTTATAGTTCCTAAGCACAATCGGGAGTGCTGTTTGCCAAGTGATGTCAGTAGTCTCACAGCAATCATACAATGTAAATGTCACCAAAGCTGGAAAGGCATTGGAGGTCACGCGTGAAATGCAAAACTAAACCTGATCCAGACCTCACATTCTTAACCCACATACCTCTTCTGTGTGCAGCTCTGCTGAAAAAAAAAAAAAAGTCATATGACAAGCTGGCAGGGAACTCACTT